>OZJO01000933.1:0-15065 GCA_900406225.1 Acrobeloides nanus | reverse complement strand
CAGCCGGCCGGTTCTGAATCCAGAAACGCCGCTGTATCCGCTGGAAGACATGTGAGTGCAATTCGTGATTCTGTAACAGAGCCCCGGAAGTTGTCATGATTGGTTATCTGCCTAAAATAGAGATTTTTAAAACATGGTATAGAATTTTTATAAAATGGTTTTATTTTTTATTTTTTGTGTTATCAAATAATTTTGAAATTTCTCCCTCAAAATCATATTTCTGGGGGTAATTTAATGCGGGGAATCGATTGCGCGCATTCCCGAATCTTGAAAACGCGTCCTTGATCCTGATTCAGGAAAATTAGTACATATTGGATTTTCGCTTTAATACACATTCTTATTTCCCTGAATCAGGATCAAGGAAGCATTTTCACGCTTCGGGAATGCGCGCAATCGATTTTTCGCATGATTTGACCCCTAATAGGGTGATTTTCAGAAATTTTTAAGAGATTTTTTCGAAAAAAAATGCCCACGTCATTTACGGTTGCTCTTGTTAGTAGTGTCAAAAATTTTGTTCAAAACTGGACGACTGGTCGTTTAAATCTAACATTCCCTTTTTTTTACCAAAATTCGATTTTTTTGTTCCCGAGATCGTCGACAAACGCACAGACATTACACGTTTATATTACAGTAGGATTGTGTTCATTTTTAAACGGCAACTTGTTTTTTGAGAGCTAAAAATTTTCTTCGAAAAGAGCATTTTATGCAAGATTTAATCCTAATTAGCTCATAATTGAATGTTGTGTGCAAGGAGAGAGACCATTCTTAGCTAATTGACTGGGAAAAGAAGAAGAAGCGCTTGCTGAAAATGACATTGCTTGGCAATGACAGGTTGTTATAGACTTTCACATTTTCAGCTTGAAAGGATTTTTGAAAAATTAACGGAGCGAGCATTTTGGGCAAATTTTCCTAACTTAATACTATATCAGCTATGCAGAATAGGAAAAAACTATAAAATATCTGCTTAAGTTTCAAAAATCGAAATTGTTCTTCACGTTTTGTTGGAAAATTGTAAAAAAAATTTAAAAATTTCGGAGCTAGTGTCAAATGTGTACCCCAAGGAGCAAAAAAAATTTAATGTTTGAAAAACATCCTTAAGCCATTTTTTTCTCATTTTTTTGCGAATTTTCGCAATTATCTTTTATCTTCAAATCTGATTATAGCTTAAAATGGTACAACCGCTCGCGCTTCATGAGATAAATTATTTTGAATTGTGCGATAAACTTAGATTACCGGATGAGGAGTTTGAGGAATGGATGAAAGCGCTCGGATTAATCCATAGTTCGATGACTTGTGATCGCTGTCAAGAACCAATGCGAGATGCGAAGCAAGGAAGAGGCCGATACTGGATTTGTGAAAAAAAGAGAGTGCCGTTTTGGACCAACGAATCAAAACAAGCCTATGAAGGGATTTTTAGCGGTATGTTTCCTTTTTTAAAGGGAGGGTTATCTTTTTCTAGGGTACTTTCTTTGAACATAAAACAGGACGTGTTTTGTTGAAGAAAGTCGTGCACTTATCATATCTTTGGGTTAATCGTATGTGCACTTTGGAGCAAGCTATGTTTGAGACAAAGATGAGCCGGAGCACCGTAATTCGTTATTGGCGTATAATTTTTGGAACTATGTTTCTGAACTTTATCCGTGTAATTAAATTGTTGTATTTCATTGTATTAATTTTCTGTTCTCTATTGTTATTATTGAAATAAAAGCGAAAATGACTGAAATTAGAATGAAAAAACGGCTTAAAAATGTTTTTCAAACATCAAAATTTCTTTTTGCTCCTTGGGGTACACATTTGACACTAGCTCCAAAATTTCTTGATTACTTGGATTTTTTTAAATGACAATTTTGAAAATACTGGAGTTTTTTCAACCGACGAATCGATTGGCGATGGTTTCAGGGGCTAAAAATTTTTCTTGACCCCCTACCCCAGGATTATTTGTATAGAACCTGCGGAAAATAGGGGTACCTCCAACTTCAAAGTGGTGTAGAAAATTTATTTACGGGAGTATATCCTCAAAAATCTAATCGATTGTGTGGCTACTATTCCTCTATAAAATGTTTTTTAAATTAGGTGCAGGGATGTATCGAGTTTTATCGAGTTTGGCTACGTATCTAAAAAAAAACACATTCAATCATAAAGTTAATAGCTCATTTGGAAGCCTGGGAATTGTAGACTTAAATGAACTTTAGTTGACTTAATTCCGATTTAAAATTGTAAAGTTATAGCCTCAAACTCGATCGAAACTCGATGAACAAACTCGATAGTCAAACTCGAAAAAATCCGATCGAGTTTGAGGCTATAACTTTACAATTTTAAATCGGAATTAAATCAACTAAAGTTCATTTAAATCTACAATTTCCAGGCTTCCAAATGAGCTATTAACTTTCTGAATTGAATGTGTGTGTGTGTTTTTAGATACGTAGCCAAACTCGATACATTTTCACCTGATTAGGTGAAAAGAGTTTAAGAGTCCCGAGAAAAACCGTTTTGAGTGACCGGACAGGGGTCTAAAATCCTGTGCTCCTACCACATTACAGCATATACAGCCCCCAAATCTTATCCAATTCACCCTCAAACCAAATTTATACGATACCGCCCGCCCTGCAGGTGTTGCTGTAATTTCAAATGTTGTTGTAGCATGCCCTCAAAAATCGAATTTTTCTCAAAAATCTGCCATCTGGTTGAAGAATTGTAAAAATTTATTTAAAATTTCTTGTTTACTTGAATTTTTTTAAATGGGAATTTTCGAAAATTTTCTCACCTGACAACTCGAAGGCATGCAATACCTTCACATTCACTGCACGATGTCCCACAGTCAGAGCCATCAAAACAAAGAAGGGCATAACCTAAAAATTAAAATAATGACCAACTTTTTCGTTATTTTTTTCATCTTTATGACTTTTTCATGGGGTCAAATTTAATACGGGAAATTGCCCAAACCTACTACTTCTTCTTTTTCTCACATCCGAAATTTTCTTCATCTCTCACACGTCCAGAAGATTGCCTGCGGCAATGATTACTCAAATTAAATTCGAATTCGACTTTTCGGCTCTTTGTCGCTTACCCAAACACAGGAAGAAAGAAGGGAGTACTTTTGGCCAACTCAAGGATCCTTGTGTGAAAGAAGGAGAGGGTAAACTAATAAAAGAAAAAATAGAGACGTCTTACTTTTTTGGCAAGGAGTCAAGAATATTATAGTACTGAATAGAGCAGTAGTGATATCGAATAAGCACAATTTCATAGAACAGTCACATCTGATCGAAGATGTAATTTGACACTAAGTACGTAAGTATCTGCTAAAGAAGAATTAGGAGCGTCTAGAGGAGGCTCATAAAAATGGTGAAGCTAAAAATTTTAACATAATCACAAATTTGCATAAATGTGGGAGCATCCCGAAATTGTTCGAAGATGTTTAAAGGACCAGTCGAGTGGGGAAAAAGTTGCATTTTTGTTGATATTCGAAAGTTCATGAAAAATGGAGCATTTTTGGTTTTTACGGCATGTTCTGAATCGTTGTAGTTTTCGAGATAATTGCGTTTGAAATTTGAATTTGCATTCATGTTTTCGTTGTAATACACAAACTTTTTTGAATTTTTCGCGGAAAAATCGATTTTTGCATTGATTTTTTCAACTTTCATAAAATGAAAAAAATAAATTTTTGCTCAAAAATCGAAAAATTCATCAAAAAGTTGAAGAATTCGTTAAAAATTAAAAAAATTCGTCAAAAATCGAAAAATTCGTCAAAAATTTAAAAATTACTCAAAAATTGAAAAATTCGTCAAAAATTAAAATTCTCGTCAAAAATCGAAAAATTCATCAAAAGTTGAATTTTTGAACAAAAATCGAATTTTGCTAGAAAAATGAATTTTTTGTGAAAGTTGAATTTTTGCTCAAAAATCGAATTTTGCTTGAAAAATTGAATTTTTTTTTTGTGAAAAATCGATTCGTAAAAATAAAAAAATCCGTTAAAAATTTAAAAAATTCGTCAAAAATCGAAAAATTCATCAAAAATTGAATTTTTGTGAAAAATCGATTTTGCATCGATTTTTTAAATTTTCATAAAATGAAAATTGTAATAATTTTTTATAGCTAAATGAGACAAACAAAATGACACCAAAATTATCCAATTTGAAAATTGTTTTGGATTATTGAAACGAAAACCCTGATTCAGAATTTTCGTTTCAATAACACAAAACAATGTTCAAATTGGATAATTTTGGTATCATTTTGTTCGTCTCAATTAGCTATAAAAAACTGCTACAATGTTCATTTTAAGAAAATTTAAAAAATCGATTTTTCAGCAAAAAATTCAAAAAAGTTTGTGTATTACAACGAAAACATGAATACAAATTCAAATTTCGAACGCAATTATCTCGAAAACTACAACGATTCAGAACATGCCGTAGAAACAAAAAATGTTCAATTGTTCATCAATTTTCCGAATATCAACAAAAAATGGGCAACTTTTTTCAAATCACACTGGTCCCTTAACCCAAAATCTGGGATGAAGTTTCATGGATCAACAAAAACTGAATTTTACAACGAAAAGAAAGACGCTATAAAAATTCAAAAAGACAATGAGAAAGATGGAACAATATACACGAACAATAAAATGTTGAACTTTTCTTATCATCATTATAAGAAAAAAAATGTTCCATTTAAGGAGTAGCGCACATTCCCAATGGACCGCGGCACGAGCAATGTCCAATCAGGTGGTGGCGTATTTAATTAGTGGACTCATTCATTATGCCATGGCTATGAACTACTACTTCTTCATCTTCTTCTCTCTATAAGCGTGGAAGAGAATGAGTGGAAGCCGCAACTTCCGTCCAACGGACACACTCGATTTCCTTACTTACTTCCAAGTAGAACCAAAACGTGGAGACAGTGGAGACATTATTTTTAACCTCTGGGATGGATACACGACGTCGCGTCGAAAAATTATAGATGGATGGAATTTTCGGAATGTACAAGCTAATTATGAGAAAATGATATATAGAAATGGTTGCGAATTTGCGCTTAAAAATGGTGGGAAAAAACTTTTCTTTACCAACTTCAGTTTATTTTATTACGACGAAAGAGATGAAAAGAAGGCAACTCTCTGGGACTGTTTCACAACGATTTCGATTTTGTCCACTGTTCAGTGATCAAAATCAAAAAAAATTTATTCAGATTCGAGTCCCCCCTTATTGAAAGACCCTGGATGCAAAAAAATAATAAAAATTTTTAAATGACAAAATTATAAGTAAAATTAAAAATCCGATTTTATCGTGAACTTAGCTCAGTGGTAGTGCTCCAAGATTCGAGTCTAAGGGTGTCGGGTTCGAATTCCACCTGAGTCGATTTGATTTTGCCTGCGAAAAAAAAGTTGGTATATTCCATGGTAGACAAATTTTTTTGAAAAATTTTTTTTGAATGTTGCTCAGAATAGCTTCAAATAACATATACCGGAAATTAGAAGGAGTATTCGAAGGAGAATACTCCTTGAAGGAGTTTTCTCGTGAGCAAAAATTTTTCCAAATCGGCTTATCTTTTTTTGTGCCCAAGTGATTTCCGATATGGGGAACTGGATGCTGAAGAAATTTTTTGATTTTGACCACTGGAGAAAGTGGAAGAAAATCGATCGTTGTGAAAAAAAAGTCCTAGAGCAAAAAAAAACAAATGTCTTATGTTGACATGATTTTAAAAAGGAAATGACCACTGCACAAGCTTTTACGTTTTTTACTAAACAAGTCAACTTACTTATTCATTCAATTCGTTAATAATTCAATTTTCACTTTTCAAGATTAAACGTTACTTCTCTGATGAAAGATGAAATGTTGATTTGTTTTCTTCTTCCCTATTCTGTTTTGTTACATCCTTTAAAAAATATGCGTCATTGCGAGAATACAAAAAGATGGACGAACATGGCCTAATGCCTAGGACGCTGGACTTTTGCGTTATAGGCGCGGGTTCGATCCCAATAGGGTCGAAATTTTTATTTAAGGGTCGCCACAAGCTATCGTACGAAGTCGTCGTACGAGTGTAAAATACACTCGTACGACGGACGAAATGGCCATAAGCTATCGTACGAATTTCGTACATCGTACTGCGTCGTACGATCGTACGACAGCTTGTGGCGATTTCGTCGTACCCTTACGTTAATTTTACGATCGTACGATGACTTCGTACGATAGCTTGTGGGGCTGTCGTACTTTCGTACGATAGCTTGTGCCGTGCTTATGGCGACCCTTAACAACGCTGTCAAAAATAGAAAAATTACTCAAAAATTGAAAAGTTCGTTAAAAATCAAAAAATTCGTCGAAAATTGAAAATTTACTCAAAAATAGAAAAATTCGTTAAAAATTGAAAAATTCCTCAAAAAAAAATTGACAAATTTGTCAAAAATTGAAAAATTCATCAAAGATTGAAAATTCCTCAAAAATTGAAATATTCGTCAAAAATCAAAAAATTCGTCGAAAATTGAAAAATTACTCAAAAATCGAAAAATTCGTCAAAAATCGAAAAATTCGTTGAAAATTGAAAGATTACTAAAAAAATTGACAAGTTTGTCAAAAATTGAAAAATTCATATCAAAAATTGAAAAATGTCTCAAAAATCAAAAAATTCCTAAAAATTGAAATATTCGTTAAAAATAAAAAAATTTGTCGAAAATTGAAAATTTACTAAAAAATCGAAAAATTCGTTAAAAATTGAAAAACTCCTAAAAAAATTGACATATTTGTCAAAAATTGAAAAATTCATCAAAGATTGAAAATTCCTCAAAAATTGAAATATTCGTCAAAAATCAAAAAATTCGTCGAAAATTCACTCAAAAATCGAAAAATTCGTCAAAAACCGACAAATTGGAAAACCGATAAAAAAAACCGAAAACGAAGGTCATAAAAAAGACCGAAACCAGGGGGTGTCAACTGAAATTTCCGAAAAAAAGCATCAGACCCCTTGAAAAAAAGCAATGATCTTTTTGTAAATCATACTTTTTCGACAAAAATAGGCAAAACTTCAAAATTATCGTTTTTAAAGATTTAGCACCATTTCTGGCTTAGAGATAAAGCTTGAAACTTGTCTGTTAAGGCCAATGCCGCATAAGATCTCTTAAACTCATGAAAAAAAGCAAAAAAATTTGCTTTTTTTGACTCCGAAAAAAGCAAAAATGCCGAAAAAAAGCAAATTGCTGCGAAAAAGGCGAAAATGGCAACCCTGAATGAAACCAAACGATTTTCATCGTTTTTCCCTACTCTATTTCCGACGCTTCGCTTGTGTGTTGAAATAAGAGCTAATAAATACTCAAAAATTCTCAACAAATATTTTTTTCTTTTTACTAACATACTCATAAAATATATGATCAAATGTCACGGAAATGTGTCAGGTCGAAAGACTGCAATTAGCTAGCTATTTTCCAACTCACAATCCAGTAAAGAACTTCCATATTCAAGTGGCAATCATCAACGAAACAAAAAGTCGCCCGTCCTAGCTTCCACTCCCTTTCTGTAGTAGAAGAGATGNCTTTTTACTAACATACTCATAAAATATATGATCAAATGTCACGGAAATGTGTCAGGTCGAAAGACTGCAATTAGCTAGCTATTTTCCAACTCACAATCCAGTAAAGAACCTTCCATATTCAAGTGGCAATCATCAACGAAACAAAAAGTCGCCCGTCCTAGCTTCCACTCCCTTTCTGTAGTAGAAGAGATGATAGCCCAATTCCCAACATTCTGATGACAGGTACACTCGAACGAAAAAAGGATTACGGACATGCTCATTTTACGTCGCCCAAAAGGCATATGAAACACGAGGCGCCGCCCTTTCACGGGTACTGACAACTTTGTCATATGCAAAATTAAGGGCCAAAACCGGCCAACTAGGAAATGCTCCATGTGCCGTGCCAAAGGAGTTATTTACGCGTCAACGCTTTCGCGAATTATATGACAAAAACAATTTCTCGCACTTCTTCATGTCGCATTTTGCTGCTCGGTTTATTCGAGAATGAAAGCTCGATCAGCCGAACAAGGTAAAAGGCTAAATGAATGCTTCAGTGCATATATTACTTGCTAATTTAGTAAAGTTAGAAATAAAAAAACTTACAAGGGACACTATCAACTTGTTCTCCTCCGATTTTGCCGAAAACCGAGCTCAAAAGATTCCTCATACCCGACTTGATTATAAAATTTTTGGAATTATTTTCCCATACAGCTTCTTGACCGAGATATGAACGGTTAAAGTTCGCCTGAATCAACAAAAGTTTGTATATTGAAACGAAAATATCGAACAATAGAAAATTCAAAATTTACTGAGACGTTTGGGACGTGCGATAACTCATTGAACTCCTGGGAATATGAGGAATTCAATGAGCTATCGCTCGTCTCAAACAGGTCAGTAAATTTTGAATTTTCTAATGTTCGATATTTTCGTTTCGATATACAAACTTTTATTGATTCAGGGACATTTATTCTAGATCAATCTAAAACGATTAGTTTAAATTGGTGTACGATAGTTTCTTCACTTTTGACATGAAGTTGGGGGTCCTCTACAATATGGCCAATGAAATTTTTGAATCCGAGTGTGATAGAACTTGCGGTTTCCTTTTAAGCATGAGCCCAGGCCTAAGCCCAAAATCGGAAGAGTAGGGGATGGGGGGCAAGTTGATAGTGTTCTTTGTTAGACACCATAACACTGCGATCGAGAAAAGTCTCAAAAATGATTTGGGCTGTTAGTCATTGCCATGTATGAGACGCGAATTCGATCCATCGAGTGGCGAAATTCAAAATCTTAAAAGGGGTGCAAATTAGTGCCCTTTCTCAATAAAAAATTTTTTGTTGAAAAATGACCTTCTAAGGGTAAAAATAGGGTGAAAATCGATTGCGTACATCCCCGTCGCGCAAAATGCTTCCTTGACCCTGATTCAGGGAATAGAGTGGGTGTATCGAAGTGAAAATCAAATATTTTCGGATTTTTATGAGAAAACCCGTCGATTCTTAGGTTTTTCTAGGCGGAGAATCGATTGCGCGCATTCCCGAACCGTGAAAACGCTTCCTTGACCCTGGTTCAGGGAAAGGATACGTATTTACGTAAATAAATTAATTTTCGCTTCAATACACCGATTTTTTCCCTGAATCAGGGTCAAGGAAGCGTTTCCACGGTTCGAGAATGCGCGCAATCGATTCCCCGCCTAGAAAAACCTAAGAATCGACAGTTTTCACATAAAAATCCGAAAATATTTGATTTTCGCTTCGATATCCCCACCCCATTCCCTGAATCAGGGTCAAGGAAGCATTTTCACGCGACGGGGATGTGCGCAATCGATTTTTCACCCTATTTTTACCCCTAGAAGGTCATTTTTCAACAAAAAAATTTTTGTTGAGAAAGGGTCTAATTTGCACCCCTTTAAGAATAAAGTCTGTTTCATGGAGAGGTGCCGAAAGAATGGCCTAGTGGATAGCATCACAGGCTTTGAGTTTGAAGACCCGGGTTCGATCCCGCCCGGAGCCTAAACTTTTTGCATGGTCCAAATTTGAAGAAAAAATTGCATAGGGGGTAAGTTTATGCGAAAAACACGAATCTGATATTATTTTTTCATGAAATGTTTTAAAAAATAGAAAATTTAATTTTTGACCATTTTTACGTATCACACACATTAATACGTAAAAATAGTAAAAAATTAAATTTTCTATTTTTTAAAACATTTTTCATGATAAAAATTACATCAGATTCGTGTTTTTCGCATAAGATTACCCATATGTAAATTTTTTTCAAATTTGGACCATGCAAACAGATTAGGCTCAGGGCGGGATCGAACCTGGGCCTTCAAACTCAAAATCTGTGATTCTATCCACTAGGCCATTCTGTCGGCGCCTTTTGGAATCTCTCCGTGAAACAGACTTTATAAATTAAAAGTTTATTTTATTAGACCAGAATTTATTCAGACTATATAAACTTCGTTCCATTATGAGATTCCAAATCTTGGGCGCACATGGCCAAATGGCTAGGATTCTGGCCTTTCATATTATTGGCGTGGGCTCGACCCCCACCATGGTCGAAAAAACTTTTTATCGAAAACTCGATTTCGTACCTTGTGAAGGTCCCATGTCAATATATACTGAGCTTGATTTATCCCGCGAACAGCATCCCAGCGTGGTCGTAGTGGCGGAAAATCAAGTTCAGTGTATACTGAGCCTGATTTTCCCGCCAACAGCATCCCTGTGTGGTCGTGGTGGCGGAAAATCAGGTTCAGTATGTACTGACAAGCTTGATTTTCCCGCCAACATGCATCCCTGCGTGGTCGTGTTGGCGAGAAAATCAAGCTCAGTATGTACTGAACTTGATTTTAACGCCAATACGACAACGCAGGGATGTATGCTTGATTTTCTTGCCAACATGCATCCCTGCGTGGTCGCGTTGGCGGGAAAATCAGGCTCAGTATGAGCTTTTTGAGGTTTGCTTTTACAACTTTTTATGATTCGCTAAAATACAAATTTCGACTCGAGGGAAGGGGCCGAACCCGCACCAATAACATGAATGGCCAGCGTCCTAGCCATTAGGCCATGTGTGCGCCCAACTGGTTGGAATCTTGTAATGGAACAACAGAGTTTACACATATTTTCATTGTCATTTTTGTCTTCAAAAGACGACTTTTTTGAACGAGAGGATGGAATGCTTATCTTTCTTCTGCACTGTATGAGCTTTGACTAGGGTCTTGACATCGCGGCGGTGAAGAATCTAAAAAAGTTGATTTACAAAAACAGTTTATGTCTATTACCGAGTCCTTCGTAAGGGCTTCAATAGCAGCCGTTGCCACGGCTTCCTGAAAAAAATCGATATAAATTCAAAATCAAATGTTATAATCGAAATTTTTTTGGGTTACCACAGAACTTTTTATTGAATCAGGCAACGTGTACATTGAAAAGAAAAGAAACGCGGATCCTTATATAGCTTTTTTGATGCATGTATCCCTGCGTGGTCGTATGGCGGGAAAATCAGAATGAGTACTACAGACTATTACAACAATTACTACTACAGACTACTACTACAGACTATTACTACAACAACAACTACTACAGACTACAACTACTACTATAGACTATAGACTACAGCTACTACTACAACTACAGACTACAAATACTACTATAGACTACAATAACTACTACTACAGACTACAAATACTACTACAGACTATAACAACAACTACTACAATGGCGGGAAAATCAGTATTAGTTGGTACTGTAGTAGTTGCTGTTATAGTCTGTAGTTTGTAGTAGTATTTGTAGTCTGTAGTAGTTGTTGTAGTCTATAGTAGTATTTGTAGTTTGTAATAGTAGTCTGTAGTTGTAGTAGTAGTAGTAGTAGCTGTAGTCTATAGTAGTAGTTGTAGTCTGTAGTAGTTATTGGAGTAATAGACTGTAGTAGTAGTCGTAGTCTGTAGTAGTATTTGTAGTAGTAGTTGTTGTAATAGTCTATAGTACTAATTCTGATTTTCTCGCCATACGACCACGCAGAGATGTATGCATCAAAAAAGCTATATAAGGATCTGCGTTTCTTTTCGTTTCAATGTACACGTTGCCTGATTCAATAAAAAGTTCTGTGGTAGCAAAAAAAATTTTAGACTAAAATTACCTGTCGACGTTGTTGCAAAGCTTCGCGATATTGCACTAAATAAAATTTATGTACGATCAAGAAAATTCGAAGATCATTTGTGCTTACACGAATGGATCATCAACAGACCACCCCAGGCAATTGACCAAAACCATCCGACAAGAAGAAAAGTAATCGTAAAGAATTGGCTGATGCCAACCACCAGGTTGACTATCAACGTGATTACTTTTCGACCTTCTTTTGCATTCACTCGCGGTTGACCCATACACAATGCACTTACACCGCTGATGATGGTACCTAGAATTGATAGCTACTACACAATGGGGGGGGGGCACGAAAAAATTTTTTCTGGAAATGACTCCTCTAGGGGTAAAACATACAGAGGGATCCGAATTTGACATTTTCGAAGCGAAAAAACGCTTCCTTGATTCAGGGAAGACTTGTGTATTGAAGCGAAAAATCGTTTTTTTTCACTTCAAAACACAGGTCTCTGGATCAGGGAAGCATTTTTTCGCTTCGAAAATGTCAAAATTAATTGGATATACCTAATCCTGGGATAAAAACATTGAGAAATAAGCACACCATAGCCACGGGAACAGGAAGAAATGGTATAGCTTCGTGCATCAAAGTAATATCATTTGTTGGCAAATGAACCTGAATTTTTTCAATTCAAATTTTTTGGTTTTACCACTACTCATACTTTGTCACCACTTTTAACTTCTTTAGCATTTTCTTCACGCTGTTCTTGTGCGGCCAAGACTATACCACTTATATTGAAGGACTTGCTAGCGTCGACAGCTTGTAAGATGCCTTCAGATCGTCCATATTCAATGATTCGGGGTAGACCTTTTTGCACCAAGCTCCAACCTTTTTGCTTATCTATGGTAATGGTAAATTACAGGGTGTATAAAAAACCGGAATTTGGGAGATTTTTTCATGTTTTTCGACTCGAAATTGATGCACAAGTAGGGGGGGGACAATTTCCCTCAAGTACGACATGTTTTTAACCTTTTTTTGGTCGCCAAACATAAAAATTTCGTATTTTTGGTAAAAAAAAAACATGTAAATTTTGGTAAAAAACATGTCGTCTCGAGCCAAAATACGACATGTTTTTCGCATTTTTGCCCCCAATACGACACCATAGGGGGGGGGACAGTCCCCTCATTGTGCACTTATGGGTGGTACCACCTTTTCGCTCCCTGTTCTAGTATATTAAAACTATGGCAGGGCTTTAACTATTTATTTCATTTTAAAATGAGCAATTTTATTGAGCAAAAACAAGAATGCAAAAATCAATACAAAATAAACGAACCAGAAACAAGACTACTAACACCATCGGCAACCGTTTGTAACATTTTTCAATCATACAACTTGATAGAAACAATAA
Source organism: Acrobeloides nanus (assembly GCA_900406225.1). Lineage (NCBI taxonomy): Eukaryota > Metazoa > Nematoda > Chromadorea > Rhabditida > Cephalobidae > Acrobeloides > Acrobeloides nanus. The sequence continues at coordinate 2,083 of OZJO01000933.1, read as the reverse complement.
AAAAATCGAATAAGAAATAACAAACAAGGCTAAATAAAGGTATGAGAAAGAAGTTTATAGCACCGAAAATGGATGAGTGAGCAAGGAATATGCCATAACGAGACCGGAAGTAGGCCATTATTAGATCGATTTCTTCGAGAATATTTTTTATAAACAAGACAAATTTATGGTATTATCTTTGTCCGGCTTCCTAATACGAACGCATTTTCCTCGAAGTCCCCATAAAGATGTGGTCTCGGTTTCGCTTTGAGGTAGACGAAAATTTCGGACTTCATCTGGTTTGTATTCATGGAGTTGGAAATTACTTTCACACAAGGCTTTAAAAGACCAAAGTGCAGGGTGTCTAAAAATTTTCAAAGGTACATAAGTGGAGATAGAAAAACCACATACCCATACGTGGGCAAGCAGGGGGGACAGGGACCCAAAATAAGAAGTGGTCTTTGCATACGCAAATTTTTCGGACTTGAAATTTGACGACCTTTTTTTTGGCCACCAACTCGGGGGTCGTAAAATTTACGAATTTGCTCCTATATCCCCGAAAATAAGAAGTGGGCTCATGTATTTTGGTAAAAAAAATTTAAGAAGTGGGTCCAAATATAGGAGTTTTTACCCAAAAAATCGACTTTTTTCAAATTTTAGGCAAAAAACATAAGGGGGACTCTTATGTGTTTTTTCGAATTTTGGGCAAAATAAAAAGTGGTATTACAATTTTTCGACCAATAAGAAGTAGGGGGACAGTCCCCCCCCTTGCCCATGTATGTACATACCGACTCTTTCCATGAAACACAATCACATAAAGCTTTGACGAATCATTTTCTATTGGCAACGACTTACACCATTCGACTTCATTTTCTGGTCTCGTTTCATCGTTTTCTTGTACTTCTATATCAACAACTAGCATGAACCCAATCTTAAAATGTCAGGTTAAAAATTGAAAAATTCGTCAAAAATCGAAAAATTCCTTAAAAATTGAAAATTCGTTAAAAATAAAAAATTCGTGCACTAACCACGACAGCCCAATGAGCACTATGCCCATTCAACTTTGTCGGCTCAAAATTTTTATCCGAATCGTGCGGCATCAAAAACGCTACATTCCCTGTAAACATCTCTTTGACAAGTTGGTTATGATCAGGAAACGGAATTACATCAACTTCGGCAGTGCCCCAAAAGTTACGACAGATTTTCACTACCCATTCACCTAAACAAGTCCCAAATGGAGGAATTGAAAAATAAAGGCAAACTCGAAAACATTTCACCATTGTTAGTATACTCTTTTTCTTTCCCGTATTCGATTAAATGTTGAACTTCGTGAGAATCTAGGCTTAATGAACGAGCTGCTAACGACATAGCTACGAAACCACAGCTAAAATTTTACTCTACTTTTTTTCGCTCAATTTTGTGGCTTACGTTGGACCATTTTGTAAAATTCCATTCACTTTGTTATAAAACAAGAGTCCTTTTGAATAGGGATATTGCTTTAAAACAATTTCAATCCGTTTCTCAAATAAAGTGCCATAATCTTCAACCCATTTCATTACTCACAAAACTTTATAGACAAAATTTTAAGAACATCAGCTCAAGTTTAAAAGCGTTAAAACAAATTCAAATACAGGGTGTTCCAAAAAAAACCGCCATTTGGTCATTTTTTAGCAAAAATTTTTTCATCAAAATGATTCATTAGGGGTACTTTTATGCGAGAAATCGATTTCGCGCATCAAAAACTCTTGACAATGCCTCCCAGGCCATGAATATATAATTTTCGTATTTTTTGTAGGAATTCCTACTTGAAAATACGTATATTTCTTATATTTCATGATCTGGGAGGAGTTTTCAAGGTTTTTCGATGCGCGTAATCGATTTCTCGCACAAAAATATCTCTGAGTCATTTTGGAGATAAAAAATTTTTTGGAAAATTTTCATCAAAAAATGACCAAATGGCGTTTTTTGGAACACCCTGTACCATAACTGTGATGCAAAAATGGGAATCCATATAAATGTATTTTTTTAAATAAATGCATTTTTATTGAAATACAGACAACATGGAACAGAATATTGCAATATAAAAATAATAAAATATTCAACG
>OZJO01000932.1:0-12187 GCA_900406225.1 Acrobeloides nanus | reverse complement strand
ACTTCGGGATCGTACGATTCTCCATTTTTATTTTCAGCTTGCATCATCTGAGAATACTTTTCAAATGTCGTCGGAAAGCCATTTTCGAACATCTTCGTAAACGTCAATTGAAGAGATGCATAGCCTTTTCGATTCTCGGAAACAAATAGCCCGATCAAGCGCTGGACAGTAGATTTTCTATACTTATCAGAGACAGTTTCAAAGACCTAAAATATGTCATTGATAGGGCAAAAAAGATTCGTTAAAAATTGAAAAAATCGAAAAATTCGTCAATTCATCAAAATTGAAAAATGACTTTCTAGGGGTAAAAATAGGGTGAAAAATCGATTGCGCACATCCCCATCGCGTGAAAATGTTTCCTTCACCTTGTCTTCGCGAAAATACCACTATTACTCGCGAAAATAGCACTATTTTAAACGTGAAATAGTGCTATTTTCGCGAAAACAAGTTGAAGGAAGCATTTTCATGCGACGGGGATGCACCCCGTTTCAAAATATAGCAAAAAATGTGGTTGAGCTGCAAAACATTCCTCCCGTCATAAATTTAAAAAATTCCGTCATTTTATAAAAACTGTATATACAGATAGATTCAGCAGACTCTACTCTACAAAACTGTCAGATGGATTTTTGATCCTACAGAGGGATTATGAGATATCGACATTTTTATTTAAAAAAAGCGAGATATGCCTCTAGAGCTCAACCACACTCCTGAAACGGGGTGGATGTGCACAATCGATTTTTCACTCTATTTTTACCCCTAGAAGGTCATTTTTTTAAAAAATTTTTGGAGAAAGGGTCCCAATTTGCACCCCCTTTAAAAATTCGTTAAACCAAATTAGTGCACAACTTTTTTTAAGTTTAAAACGAAGTATAACCCAAGATAACAATGCCAAACATGCTTTGAGATTAACATCAAACAAATCTACCTTGCTAAAAATTTCACGAACATCTTTCAAAATAAGCTTATAACTTTTTGTCAGAAACTCAAACACGCGAGATTCATCCGAAGACTTTCGCAATTCAAGAATCTAAATTTTCAGAAAAAACTTTACAATTTTAGTCATCAGTGCCGTTAGTAAGAGCTCCAAAGTTTGGGGAGGGGAGAAATTTTTTAAAAAATCATAAGGTCCTCCTTACGTTTTTTTCTCTTGAAAATTTTGGGAAAAAGACTAAAACGATTTTTTCCAAACACACCATAGAAGATTTACCATTTCCTTCTTATCCTTCAAAGGCTCTTCTGGTTTCACCTTAAGCTGGTTCTTCAAATCTTGGACCTGAGAGATAGCCAAAATTATGATACATTGTGGGAAAAAATCACCTCATTGCGAAGCTTATTACATTCCTTCAACACAACAGCATTTTCTTGTAACTGATTCTCCAATTCGCGAACCTTGACTAGTAGTTTTTTCTTCTCATTTAACAACTTATCGTGATCCTTCGCCATCTCATAATTTTCTTTCACAGCAGTTTCTCGGAGAAGTTCCATCTCATTATGTTCATTTTTCATGACATTATACTTTTGCTCCTAAAAAAGAGCAAATCTAAAAAATTTGCAAGTCTTGTTACTTTTGCTGTTTACACTATCTAGCGTGTAACGTGGCTCTAGGATTTTTCGAGACGAAAAATGGACTTTTCTATTAAAAATTCGTTAAAAATGGAAGAATTTTTCACGTTTTCGTTTCGAAAAATCCGAGATCCTGTAACATACTAGAAAACTATTTGCTATTTTCACCACACAAATTTAAAAAAATCAATTTTGAATAGTGCAAACAGCAAAATTACCAAAAAATCATACCCATTCATTTGATTGGATTTCCCCCATTTTCAACTTAGCATTTTCTTTACACTGAGCTTCATATCTCTTCTCAAAAATTTCATTCTCAATGGCCAATTCTTCGTTCTATAAAAACCTTTTTCTCAGAAAATATTTAAAAACGCTAACTTTTCGTTGCAATTCTTCGTTTTGACGGCACAATTCCTTTATTTGAGAGCTCGAAGGCGCATCCTGATTACTAGCTTCTTGAAGTTTTTGCTCCAATGCCTTTTTTTGGCATCTCAATGTTTTCAGTTCCTGCTCATAATCTCTTTGCCTAAAAATTGTGCATTATTGACCAGGTTCATAAGGCATAAGTCTGAGTTCACCTCACAGTCATATTTTTCGGACCCAGTTCCTCCTCAAAGGGGGTGCACGTCCAGTACGCTTCTCGAAAAAATTTTTTTCTCCAAATTGGCTGATTTTTGGTACTCGAAGGTTTTCGGGCACGAGAAATCGATTGGCACATGTCCAGAAATCCGAAAAAATTTTCTTGACTCCTATCGGGGTACCCCATGTTCGAAAACCCCAAGTACCAAAAATCAATCAATTTGGAGCCAAAATAAAAAAGTTGGTTTTTAACACAGGGTACCCTGATGGGGTCAAGAAATTTTTTTTCGAAACTCGAGACTTGCACCAATCGATTTCTCGTGCCCGAAAACCCCCCGAGTATCAAAAATCAGCCAATTTGGAGAAAAAAATTTTTCAAGAAGCGTACTGGGCTTGCATCTCCTTTAATAATCGGAACAGTAAACGAACCATCATTGGGTGAACTCGGACCTATCGCTGTTCTTGAGGAATTACAAATTGCCCCGGAAGTATAAAGTTTTTAAGCTGAAAATGCTCAGAAAATTAGCTTTTTGATGAAAAAATTGAAAATTTTGGAATTTTTAGTGAAAAAAAAGGGGGACCATTAGGAAAAAATTTTCATTTTTCGGAGGCCCCTGGGTATGCCACTGCTCCCGGAGATCTAAATTAGAATATACCTCCTTTTATGATTTGTTATAACTTGCAGTAAAACTCGATGTTCTTGTATTCCACAACTCATTATTGTAGTTCCTACTTGAATAACTTTCAAAATGATCCTCTAAATTTAAAATTAACAATAAAAAGAGAGGGCGTTCAAAACAGGCACGTGTGAGGGAGGGCAATCTGGACAATTGCCCCATCAGGAAAAATTTTGAAAAAAACCATAAGGGTACTCCCTTATGATTTATGCAGGGGGCGAACAAATGAGTGATAGCACCCAACATTCACCCACCCATCACCCAGTGGGTGGCATCACCTATCACCCACTGGGTGATCACCTATCACCCAAAGTGGCCACTAGTGGGTGATTCATCTTGGGTGATGGCACCTTTTGGGGTGCAGAAGTCCTGGCCTAGAGTGCAAAAAGTCTTGTCCATGTGTGCAAAAAGTCCTGGCCTAGAATGCAATAAGTCTTAACATAGGGAAAATTTTAGTTTTAATGGATTTACAACAATCTTCATCACGAGGTTGAAGATTTTTTTATTGGGAACTTGTCAGGGCTTTTTGCACTCTTGGCCAAAACTTTTTGCATTCTAGGCCAGGACTTCTGCGCCCCCTTGTATACAAATGTTTGGCTATTATAATGAATTTTCAATTTTTGACCTTCGTCAGTTTTAGCTATGGAGACATTTTTCGTCCGTGTCTGATTTTTTAAATTATTTTTCCATATGATAATAGGGGAGAGTCTGCTGCAACTTTGTACAGTCGAGTCTCGTTATAACGGCACCCCTCCAATTTCTCTAAAATCCTATAAAAAGTATAAAGATTCTTATTTTTTCTACTAAAAACACATAAAAATAATAAAATAACAATAAAATAATTATCCTGGGCTTTTCCTGGACCGAGATACAGGGGGATAATTTTACATAGAAAATCTCGATTTTTTTCTAACTCGGTCATTTTGTTGACATTTTCGATTGGTTAACCACATTTTCTCGAAGAATTGGCCATGGAAACTCCAAATCTGGACGAGTTTTTTAGAAATTCGTCAAAAAATTTTTTGGTCATTTTTTAGCTTTTTTTGTATTTTAGCCATTTTTAAGGCTATTTTGATGGGTTAACCACATTTTCTCCACAATTTTGTAGTGTAGATTCCAAAAAAATATCTATTTTTATCTCATTTGCATTTAAATCAATCGCATTTTCGAAAATTGGCAAAAAAAAGTGCCACCCCCGGAGGGGTGCCGTTATAACGAGACTCAACTGTATAACTCAATCTAAGCCCAATCGAACCTCTGTCATAGGTTTTAGTGCCCTAAAAGACATTTTTGGGGGTTCGATTTTAAGGATTTTTTTAATAGAAAAACGCAATTTTTTAGCAAAAACATGGTGCTTGTGGAAAAGTTTTATACTATTAAGTAGCGCAGATCACCAGCTTTCCAGCGACACCTCGATCGTAAAAATCGGATTGAATTAAAGTACACACTTTGTCAATTAAAACTTTTGGTAAAAAATGGAATTATAGCCAAATGGCAATGGACCAGTCGGAACCAGGAATCCATGGTGAAGAGGGAGATTTCGGACGACTCGGACACGATGCTGAATTGTCTTCATCGTGGCGGTCCAAATCTGATGTCGGTGGTGCTTAAGGTAATGGATGTCGTGTTTAAGGAGAAAAGTGTTAAAAAATAAATCTGATATGTAATTTTTTGTGGTTTTAAAGCTTTTTTTTAAAACTTTTTGAGAATTTTTTTATATAATATCAGATATTACAAAAAAAGGCAACAAAAATCATTTTAATTTTTCTTGTAGAGCAGAGATGGCACAATTTTTACTATAAACTTGGCGAATCTTTTGATGGAAATCTAGACAAAATCTATAGAAAATTTCGAAACCTTTTTAGACTTTCTAGGATTTTTTTCTTCATGTACAATTTTTGAGTGAATTTGTAATAAAAAATGAAAAAATCTTACTTAAAAATAAATAGAGATCGCCAAGCCGCAATTCAGAAATTTTACAAAACAAAGATATCGCATTCAAAATCTTATTTTTATAAAATTTTCTATATAGAGATAATTTTATGCGAAAAATCGATTGCGCGCATTCTCGAAGCGTGAAAATGCTTGTTTGACCCTGGTTCAGAGAATGGGGTAGGTATATTGAAGCAAAAATTAACTAAAATTCAGATAAAAGTTTTATACTTCAATAAAGGAAAATCCAATAAATATAAAACAAAAATAACCAACTGAACAATAACAAAAAAGTATCTTATTTTTGAAGCGATATGTGAGAGGTCTTTGCATTTCTAATTGCGTTTGGTGGCAATGTTAACACGAAGTTGACGTCCTTGAAACTCGCTTCCATCCAATTGACTGACGGCGTTTTGCGCATCTTGTTCACTACCGAATTCGATGAAACCGAAACCCTTGGCGCGGTTCGTATCACGATCATAGACGATGCGAACACCGTTCACACGGCCTGCCTACAAATGAAAAGAATTAGGTGTAAAAAAAATATAATTGACAGAGTCTTATAAAATCTAATAGAACTTCTTAGAGCAAAATCAGATTCAAAATCATCTGACTTCAAAAATCAGATTTTAGAAGCAAAATGCTAATTTTAAAAAAAATTTTAGCTTTAAAACCACATACCTGTGAGAAGAGGTTTCCAAGATCATCTTCAGTTGCACGGTATGGAAGGTTTCCAACTAAAAATACAAAGATTAATTCTTTTTTTCAAAATTTAATTTTACAATCGTTTCAAAATTTTTTGGAGCCAACCAAAAAAGTTTTTTAGTCAAAATTTGGAACTCATAGAGTATTCTAAAGGCTAAGCTCTAAGGGATAAAGACTGAGTAAGTGGTGTAGCCCTGACTTCGAAGGGTTATAACCCCTCCGAAATCCGAAAAAAATTTCCCTTGCCCCCCCCCATGATTTTCCATATTATGGCTTTCCAGTTTTTATCCAGACTTACATTTTTATGCTAGTTAACTTTCCGAGTGAAAATTTCATTATCGGAAACTCACTTTATGTGACCGACAAATTTTTAAAATTCAATACCGAAAACAGAGTGACCAGACGACATTCTTAATGGTTTTATTGAGACTGAGACCAAAAAATTGAAATGGGACCGAAATGGAACACTTGAAAGACTGTAGAAATCTAAAAATCTTTAAAAATTAAAATTGAATCAAGCTAGAAAACGAAAACGCGTAAATGACCACGATTAAAAATTACGAAAAGGTGAAGCTACAAGTGAATATTATATACTGAAAGTAAATCATTTCTATAATTCGTGATTAGGGTTGTGTAAGGGGCGCCGGACGGTTTGCGTTCGGACTTTTACAGTTGTGATTTTTGCGGTTTGCTATTTGCGTTTGTGACATTTTCGGTTTTTAAGTTGCGTTCGGATGTTTACGAGCGTGATTGTTGCGACTGTGACATTTGCGGCCGGATATGCGCGGTTGTTTTTTTTTTTGCGCTGTTACTTTAGCGTCTGACATTTGCGGCCCAAAATTGAATTTTTTTAAAAATTTTATTTAAAAATATGTTTAAAGGGGGGGTATTTTCCTCTGGCGATGGAGGTCGAAAAAATTTTTTTCTCAAAATTGGCTGATTTTTGCTACTCGGGGGTTTTCGGGCACGAGAAATCGATTGCGCGCATCGAAAAAATCTGAAAAAATTTTTCGGGGGTCAAAAAATTGAAAAAAATGCGTCAAAATTAGGGGTTATAAGTTTTAACCCCAACAAAATCATTTTTAGGGGTAATTTTGTGCGAGGAATCGATTGCGCGCATCGAAAAATTCTGAAAAANTTAGGGGGGGGGGGTCAAAAATCTGAAAAAAAGCAAACGTAATTTAAGGACAGCCCCTTATTACATTCTATGACAGGACTTTTTGCACACATGGACAAGACTTTTTGCATCCCATGTCAGGACTTATCCCCCCTGTATTTAAAAAACAAAGACGGCATTCTGTATAGCTCGACAAGACAAACAAAACGACACCAAATTTATCCAATTTGATAATTGCTTTGGGTTTATTGAAAACACTGAATCAAAGTCTTCGTTTCAATAACTCAAAACAATTCTCAAATTGGATCAATTTGGTGTCGTTTTATTTGCCTCGTCGAGCTACAAAGAATGCCATTTTTGTTTTTTAAACACACCAAATAATTAAGCATATTTAAAAATGTAAAATTCATGATTTTCGTGTCAATACTCCAACTAATTCAAACGAGGTCTCGACTTGAGTCACAAATTCGAGACGCAAGTCGAGACATTTAGGCTGCGTTCAAGCAAACAAACTTTTGTTGTCGAAAAATTTTTCGACATGCTTGAACGCAGCTTTAGCATCTCGACTTAGTTGTAAGTCGAGACGTTTAGCGCCTCGACCAGCTGCTCGAGAAGTTTAGCGTGCAGCCTAAAACTAGTGATCGTTTTTTAGAATTCATCTTGCCATTTTTTTAAATCATCAAAAATCGGATTTCTAAAAACGACCACTCGTTAGGCTGCGCACCAGGGTTGTCGCAAACTCGAAAACTTGAACTCGATAAACTCGAAAACTCGATTATTTTGAAACTCGATAAACTCGAACTTGAAAAAATAATCGAGTTTTCGAGTTTTGAACAAGGAGTCATTCACATATCATGTGATCAAATATTTAACATTTTTAGGCTCCCTACCCCCCTCCGTGATCAAACATGATCACGCGCTTTCGATTTAGACCAATTTGTTCCGATTTTGACAGTTTTTTCGCTTTTGGTCAAATTTGTCAACTTGTGAATTTTTCGATTTAACAAGTTTTTTTCGATTTTGATCAATTTGTCCGATTTTGGTAATTTTTTTCGATATTGACCAATTTTTTCGATTCTGATCAATTTTTTCGATTTTGATCCATTTTTTCCGATTTTGGCAGTTTTTCGCTTTTGGTCAAATTTGTCAACTTTGGTGAATTTTTCGATTTTGGCAAATTTGTTCGATTTTAACCCAATTTTTTCGATTTTGACAATTTTTCAATTGGATCAATTTTTCGATTTTGACCAATTTTTTCGATTCTGATCAATTTTTTCGATTTTGGAAATTTTTATTATAAATTATTCACAAATTTTGGCCAAAAACATAAGGGGGAGGACCATTAGGAAATACATACAAATAATTAATTTTTAATGTAAAAAATAAACATACTAAACTCGAACTCGATAAAACTCGATATTTTTGAAACTCGGACTCGATAAACATTAAACTCGAATTCGATAATTTTTATGAGCCGCGACAACCCTGATGTGTACACATGAGTACTCGTGAGTTGAACACATTGACCCAAAATTTTCTTTTATCGTGAATAATAAATCTATAAAGGAAATAAATTCAAATTCAATTCCTACGACGATTTCGCTCGTGTGTACACAAACACATGTGTACACGGGACAACACTGTTATGGACTATTTGCGAAAAAAATTTTTTCTAAAATGATCATTTTTAGGGGTAATTTTATGTGGGAAATCGATTGCGCGCACTTCCAAAATGTAAAAATGCTTCCTTGACCCTGATTCAGGGAATGGGATGGGTGTATTGAAGCGAAAATCCGAAAATGTTTAATTTTCGTTTCAATACACGATTTCTTCCTTGAATCAGGGTCAAGAAAGCGTTTTCAAGGTTCGGGAATGCGCGCAATCGATTTCCCGCCTTAAAAAATCTAAGAATCGACGGTTTTCTCATAAATTCCGAAAATGTTTGATTTTCGCTTCAATACACCCATCCCATTCCCTGAATCAGGGTCAAGGAAGCGTTTTCACATTTTGGAAGTACACGCAATCGATTTCCCGCATAAAATTGCCCCTAAAATGATCATTTTAGAAAAAAATTTTTTTCGCGAAATAGTCCATAATTTATACCCCCTTTAATGTGTGTAGAAAAATACTGGGGTAGAAACTCGAAAAACGTAATTTTTTTCGTTTTTTTGAGCTAAGCAATCAAAGTCTTTCTCGATAAAAGTTTTTGCTAAAAAACCACCTGATGGGGGCAATCGAAAGAGACCTCGGAAATGGAATTAAACTTGATTTTTGGTGAATTTTCAAAAGGCAGAAGTAAATTATTGAAGACCCTGTAATTTAGATTTTTGGAAGTATCATGTTTGGTATTAGCATTTTGTTTTTATTATATTTCTATTACGACTTATATATGCAATTTCGAAATTATACAATCAAACAAAAAATTGGAATAATGTATCGCTTAAAAGAATTTAAGTAAGAACTGATGCCGATCTGCAAATGTACGAATGCCCTGAGGGTGGGACGAGTGGATGGATAGGAGACATTCGGACTTGAAATTTGGTGTTAAGTTGGCACGCGTATTGACTCGAGGATTTCAACAAAATTTTCGTTGAAAATCAAACATTTCTGAGCGTTTTCCGCTTAAAAGTAAGTGTTTTTCAACAAAAAAACAGGAGATTAAATTAATTGTTGAATTTTTTTTAAACTCGAAAAAATTGTCCTGGTCCCCCAATATGTTTTTTGCCCAAAATTTTGGAAAACTTTCGAAAAAAACATAAGGGGGGACCAAGGTGATGTGCCTTCCCCTTTCAGCATAAGTCTGATCTAGTTATAGATGTTTCAGCCTAAGCCAGAACTTGGATAGCAGTTTCGGCCTAAGCATTGCCCAGGTATAGCTGTTTCGACCTAAGCCATCTCCAGATATATCTTTAGCATTAGCCTGACGTCATTTTGAGTCCCTTTCGTTCATGAGTACCAAATTTCCTAATGTGGTCTTTCATCAATGCAACCTAAAATGTGCAAATATGGAGACAAGTTAAAAATGATAAAATGGCTTTTTACTATTATATGTTTAGAAAAATATGTTTAGGAACTACTAGACATAATTATGCTAACAATCGGGCTAATTGGAGAAATGATTTATTCCGTAGGTGGACTGTTTGGCATAATAAGCGCCAACAACTGGGATAGACTTGCCGTTCTAATAACATTAGATCATGTATTTAGACTTATACAGGTAAATAAAATTAAGAGTATATTTTATTATGGGGTTAGTCTTGCAAACTCCGCATTGAGTTTTTCACCAAAAAATAATATTGGTCAGGAGCATAGAGCAAAGCGCAAAATTTTTAAACTTTCTATTTTCCAGCAAAAATGGCGCTTCAGTTTAAAAATAAGCAATACACAAAACTTTTCGTGCCGGTTTCTGACACTATGTGACTTGCAATTTGATGTATAAGCTTTAGGTTTCTCTTCAATCTGTCCTTATTTATATTAGTCGAAAACTACGAATTGAAGATAAAGCCGAAAAATCAAAACACCCAGGAAAACAGACTATCACTTTCCTACTCATCGCAAATATCTCAATGATGATCGTGAATTTGCATGAATCAGAAAACTTCGGCGTCAGCGAAATTGTTGTAAAGTTTTATGGAGGAAGTAATTGGGGCTACGTGGTTCGCAGTTTTGCTCCGCTAATAATTTTCTACCGTTTTCATAGCTCCGTTTGTTTAGCGGACATATGGACCAATACTTATTCTGAAAAGATTGATGAACCTCATAATAATAATGGAGTAGAATCAATAGAAATTTGATTTGAAATAATGATAGTCTAAATTATGTATGTAAACCTGAAATGTGTGCTTCTCATGCTATTATTGTTTTGAAGCTTTGATTTTTGTAAAATAAAATTTTGGAATGTTTTTTTCGTGAAAATTGAAGAAGAAAAAGGAAAAACACGAACTCAGTAGCTCACAAGGAGTGCTCAATTGGTGCAACACCCCTAGAGTCAAAGAAGCTTTTTCACGGTTCAGCATTAGTGGTCTTTTCAACAGAAATTTCCCACTGAAGAATAGTTTTCTTTTCGGCAATAGGAACGAATGCACCGCACACTTTTTTGAGGATCGACGCACAGTTTTTTGTTTTGGAAATAATTCAAAATTGACGTGGCGAATTCCGATGATTTTGGTGTCATTTTAAAGCTGGCAATCGTAGCAATCCAACGACGCCAAGATCATGGCATATCACCGCCGCCGGGCAAAATGTCCGTAGCGCTATATAGTTGTAGGACTTGGTGTGTAGAACACGAATATACTCCGTATACCCAATAAGAGTAGGGGTCTCTGTGGAGATATGGCATGAAGAAGACACATTCCTCAATCCCCTAAGGTTAAGGACCCCACATTCATCCTAGTTGATCTCTGGCTATACGAAGCCAGGCCAAAAGTGTCAAGCTATGACTATTTTTGGATCAAGACCTCTCAAACATATTTTACAGTTTATTCGGTTTACGTCTCTACACTTAGAAAAATTGAAAACAATTTTGTGACCTGAAAAATCTCGATTTTTACGATTTTTTGTTTTGTTTTTAATTCTAAAAATCGAAGAGAGAGGTTTGGACGGAGATTCTTTTTTTGTTCTCAAGGGGCTTCTTTTTTTGTTCTCAAGAGTGCACCATCTACTCAGATATGCGGCTGCTTTTGGCCAAATGTATGTTTTCGTTTTTCTCGCTGACTATCTTTCCATGCAACACCCCTCCAAAAATAGCGCTTTTTTTAAGACGAAAGTCCAAAACAGGGTCGGGGTAGAAAATTAAAAAAAAATTTTTTAACAAGTGACCCTCTAGGGGTATTTTTATGCGAGGAATCGATTGCGCGCATTCCCGAACCTTGAAAACGCATTCTTGACCCTAATTCAGGGAAGGAATCGGTGTATTGAAGCGAAAATCAAACATTTTCGGATTTTTATGAGAAAACCGTCGATTCTTAGAATTTTTCTAGGCGGGGAATTGATGATTGCGCGCACTCCCGAACTGTGAAAACGCTTCCTAAAGTCTAGGCCTAAGTCTAGGCCTAAGCATAAACCTAGACTTAAGCTTTAAAAAAATATATACTTTTTCAAAATATCTAAAAATATGTCAATATGATATCTTTAGCGAGAAATGTTATGCAAATTTCATTAGATTTAAAAATTTTTATTTAAAAATTGCTATGAATAAATATAATTATAGTAGTAGAATACAATCGAGTCTCGATATAGTGGCTAGCTCATGGACTAGTTGAGGTGTTAAAAAGGAACAGCTGTCTCTCGATGGACTATGAACTTTCAAATAATATAAAAATATATGATCAATATAGAGGGCTACAGATCGCTCAAAGAAATCCGATTATACCTCGATTTTGGAGACGTATCGAAGATTGCGTAAAGGTCAATTGCGTCATCCAACATTTGTCTCAATTTTGACGCAATCAAAAATTAACGCAAATGTCATTTGACGCAATCAAAAATTGATGCAAATGTCAGATGACGCAATTGACCTTTGACGCAATCAAAAATTGACGTAAATAATTTTGACGCAATCGACACGTCTCCCGATTTTTGGCCAATTTTAAAGGGTGCCACCATATCGAGACTC
>OZJO01000931.1:18008-42251 GCA_900406225.1 Acrobeloides nanus | reverse complement strand
CCGTTGGACATTTTCCACCCCACCAGATCTCCAAATTATCAAAACTTTTATTCAAACTTAAGTAAAAAGGGATAAAAACGGTATTAAAACCGTCTCTCCTCTCCAGCTAAACATTGGAGTTTATATATACCTTTTCTGGTCGGCATAAGCCGGTTTACTCGAATTATGCCTCCAGACATAGGGCTAAAGACAATGTAAAAAAGTCAAGATCCTATACCGGAGGGTAGGAATCGTAAGTGGCGAAGTGTGTCACCTTCATAAAAAAATTTAGCGGAGATTCTTTTTTACATGTTTCTATGCAGAGAAAGAACCCCCTAGGAAATCGCATGTGAATTAAATGCGCACTTCCTATGGGAGATAAATGACCTAGAAACTAGTTTTTTAGTTTCTCGTAATTTGTGAAAGGATGGTGTTTGTGGAATTTAAAGTTGAGCAATGAACTAAGAAGTGCCATAAAAAATTGTTTTAATTGGGGTGGGGATTAAACCATTTCTGCACACCCTGTACACAATAGATACCTGATCCACGACAGAAATAAAACCATCGGATAATTGAGACCCGCCTTCAAATCTTGTTAGTGTGATATTAGATGGTAATAAAAGACTGGCTAGCTCATCGATTTCAACTATATCTGCATCGGTGCTCAAGAAGAGCTGGTTTAATTTAAGCCGTTTAGCTGTTTCACTTATCTAAAGAGAGATGCAAATCTCAAGGAAAATCTTAAAAATCATACTTGTTTAGCAGCACCTTCGATTGATGGAATATTTTTCTTGTGAGATCTAACAAAATCTCTTCTCCTTAAATGTACACAAAGATAGTTTCCGCCAATTGCGTCACCATGCTTCTTTTCAGTATTTTGCCAATTATCTTGAATCACAGTTCGATCATCCATGTCGTTTGAATTGAAGGCCTCGCGTCTAAATTTTTTTAAACATTTAACCCGGGAATGCGCACGATATATTCCCGCCGGGGAAACTTTAAAAAATTGTTATTTTCTGTATAAGTAAGCTGTCCTGATTCCAAATATATAATTTTTTTCAAAAAAGGAGCAAAAAAATTTTCCGCGCATAACGTCGAGGGTTCGATCCCCGAGCAAAATCGATTTTTTATTTTCGCATCCAAATTGGATGAAAATTTTTGCGTATCTGTATTTTGATGCGCTGATCAAGATTCTAAACAAATAAAAATGTGGAATCATTCTCGACGAGATCTGGAAAGGAAAATGTGATTTTACCAAAAAGTGTTATTTTTCAATGTGCTCTAGGTCCCGTGGGAATGCATCACGGAATTAAAAAAACGCCACCATCGTGTTCAGCGTACCTGAAAACGGTAGAATCATGTCATTTTTATATTCAGTCATTTTGGGGCGTGCGCGTTCTCGACCATTGAAAATTTGTATCATATATGATACGCTGCGCATTCCCGGGTTAAGAGACGATATCTAGAAAGTTCGAACTTATATGGACATAGCTCGAGAGAATCTATTTAGTGAGATTGATACATGAGAAAGTTTTTAAACGTCATTTCGAGTCAAAATTCTGTTCCCCAAAATTGAAATCCTTGTCTGAAGCTCAATACCCCCTATTTTATATTGATTTTTTAATTTTCTAACCTGTCTAAAATACCCTAGATAATTTTTTCTAAAATACCCTAGACCAAAATTTCTATTTCGTCTATGTATTCCAACATGGAGAACATTTCTAGCATGATCTCGAAAAAATCCGAGAAACTTCGATTTTTGAGCCTTTTTACAAGACGGCCACAGTGGGAAAGGTCGAGAAAAAATTTTTCTCGGATTTTTTCGAGATCATGCTAGAAATGTTCTTATATTGGAGTACATAGGCCAGATAGAAATTTTGGCTGGCAAAAATTATCTAGGGGTGTTTTTAGACAGGTTAGAAAATTCAAAAAATCAACGTAAAATAGGGGATATTAGCTTCAGACAAGGATTTCAATTTTTGGGGAACAGAATTTTGACTTGAAATAAGGTTTAAAAGCTTTTCCATGCATCAATCTCACTAAATAAATTCAAATTGGAGTGCACTCGAACCGTTTAACACTATGGCCACCTAGGTTCGAACTTTCTAGATATCGTCTCTGATGGAAAAAGCTAAGATGGAAAAAGCGTACCTAAAATTATCACCCATTTCAATCACCGCTTTTGAATATCGCATCGAGCGACGCGCTCTCCAATAATGTATATCGCCGAAATGATCATGTAAAATGGTTTCAGAGCGATCAACCATCAATCGATACGTTTCATTAAACCCCTTTTTGATGGCGTCAACTAAAGTGCTGGATTGTCCTTGGATCGACAAACATTTCATGTCATGACTCCATACTTCGGAATAAGAAAAGAACATGCCTCTCCTAAAATAGTTCATGATTAATATTGGTCTATGCTTATTTGAGATAACATGTACCATTTGTCGCCAACTTTTTCATAATGATGTTGCGCTTCAATACAAGGTCTTATATCAAACTTCAGTTCAAATTCACCATCTTGCCAACCTTCGGTATAAGGTTGTAGATAAAGAACGAGGTCTATTTGATGACCGGCTTCTAAATGTAATTACAGGATGGTGCATAAAAACCGGATATGGTTTGGGCGTATTTTAGGAACGGCTGGGATATTTTGGAATAGTGTAATGAAAATGGACATAATGAATTGTTTTTTTGGACAGTTGGGTCATTCTCTGAAGATTTTGGAAATAGTGTTCTTTTTGAGGGCTTGTTGTTGCAAAATTTCGAGGAATCGTGTATCAAACCATTTGCGGAGCTATCCAACTATCTTGGAATTTTTAAATCTGTGTATTTATTTGGCGTGGAAAATTTCTTTGGTCTTAAACTCAATCCTCAACTTAATATGTTATTAGTCCGGTTTTTTATATTTTTTCAACAATATTTTAATTTACACCAAAATAACACTTGTTTGGCCCAAGTTTTTTGTCCGCTACTTTAGTTAATGTGTAAACCTTTTATGAAATCCTCAAACTCCATAACCGGAACAAAAAGGTTCAAGCTTTCAACGTCAAAAAATTCCGACCATTTACGTTTGTTTTCACGTTTTCTCCAGTGATAGAGATTTCCCCATGGCGGTAGCACCAATATATAATTGCATCCTAAATTAAAAATATAAAAGATAAGTCGAACAATTTTGATTACCTTGCTCGCGAAGCTGCCTTACGACATTGGCAACCCTCATGTAGACATCACGTCGGAGATTGAAACCTTCACCCGGATTGACGTCATATATGAGATACTTCCTAAAATAAAACCTTGGCTATACGCTTAAAGGACCAGTCTACTTTTGGGGAGTTTATGCCATGTGATGGAGCACAAAATTTTGAGCATTTTTGCTTCTAGGGCACTACTTGAAAATCTAATCGCAAAAAGTTATGCGCAAAATAAAAAATTTTTCAAACGAGTTTGGACATTGAAGCGAAGAACTTGTGGGATCAATTTGTTTCGCTCATAACTTTTTACAGTTAAATTTTCAAGTAGTGCCGTAAAGCAAAAAATGCTCCAAATTTTGTGCCTATCACATGGCATCAAAACTCCCCAAAAGTAGACTGGACCTTTAAAATACGATTCCTACTTTTCTTGGATACTTGTCTCATCATCAAACTGAGCAACTCCATTATAAGCACAACTTAAGTCTAGAAACAACAAACAGACCAAAAATGGTGTCTTCATCAAATGAAAAAACACTATGAAAACTTAATGTCGTCTTAAAATTTATGAAATTTAGAGTATTTTTTGGGCTTTGTCCTTGTGAACTTCTCCTTTAAATGAACACAGAAAAATAAATTTATTGTGACTAGTCATTTTAAAACAAAAATAATCGAGTAAAGCATTTTATAGGCACAATGGGATGAATCGATATATTAAAAAAAGATTGGTATACGAGAAGAGAGGGCGTATTTAAAATAGTAACATACATTAGTATTCTTAAAAAAGATGCTTGATTTTTTTAACCGTTTGTTTCACGGCCCAGGTTCGAAAACTTCGAAGGGAATGTGGAAAATATTGTGATGAAAAAATAGCTAGATACAGAGTGGGCTGGAATTACTAGACCCATATCTAAAATAAAAAGCCCAAAAAATTTGAGCTTTCAAATAGCTTCAAAACCAGGAAATAAAGTTTTATGCATTAAAGTTATGATAAAAATATTTTAAGTTGGGAGATCGGGTAATTTCCGCCGCTCCTGTATCAACATGGATAACATTGTATGAACAATCTTAAATTTAAAAAATTGAGCTTAAAGAATAAACCGGTTTAAAAAACGAAAGATGATGATGTGTTAGTAACGTAAAATAAGATATAATCTTTGAAAACTCGATGACCATCCTATAAAACATTATATTAAAAACAACGAAAGAGTCCAACAAATCTGGCAAATCTTTATAAGGGCAGATATGGTTTTTGATATTTTTTTGAAACTCTAATAATTTTAATTTTTGACTCTGATAAACATCGATCTAAAACTATTTATGATATAAATGCGCGTTAGCAGTCATTACATGCTGTATAATTGATTCTCTTAACTATATAATCGGTCGTTTGATGTTTCGAAGCTTGACATTTCGAAACTTTTTGATGTTTTTGAGGATTTCTCCGAAAGAATGGTGTTGGTCAAGCACATGATATGTCGGAAAATGAAATCGACAATTTGTTGATGTTAAAATTTTCATGTACAGTATTTTTATTAATAAAAAAATTTAGGAACGGCTGGGATATCTTGGAACAGTGTAATGAAAATGGCCATAATGAATTGTTTTTTGTGAACAAAGTTGGGCCATTCTCTGAAGATTTTGGAAATGGTGTTCTTTCTGAGGGCTTGTTGTTGCAATATTTCATTCTGATAGTTTTGGTATCGTTAGAAAACTGGATTTCGTAGCAATCGAATGACACCAAAATCATGCCATCACTCTTTCTAATTGAGGAGCTATTGCATAATTAGTAGACAATGTCAGTTTTTTCGACATTTTTTAATAATTATGCAATATTTCCGCAACCAGAAAGAGTGATGGCATGATTTTGGTGTCATTCAATTGCTACGAAATTCAGCTTTCTAACGACACCAAAACTATCACGATTGGCTTTGTATTTCCGGAGAAATCCTCAAAAACATGAAAAGTTTCGAAACATCACACGGCCATATATTCCACTGTCTACTGCGCTATCGAACACCACTTATTGGGCTCTCTCTTTGCATTATTATCAACAATCATAAATCCTATTACATTAAACGTGTAATGTCTGTCCAGACGATCTCGGGAACGTTAGATTTCAATCCTCAACATCATTGCAAAACTTGTAGGGGAGGATGATAGAAGACGATTAACATCGAAATCAGAACAAAAAATTTTTTCATTTTTTTGCCCTTGGGGGAGGCAAAAATTCCAAGGCAAATTTGGCAAAAAACCAAGACAAAATTCGAATTTTCAAAAAGCTCCCCAAATCGGCTGATTTTTTGTACTCTGAGGTTTTCGGGTATGGAGAACACGAATTCAAAAGAATTTTCGAATTTTTATCGCAGTAAGGGGTGAATCGAAAAAAATTTTACGTTCATAAAATTACACATGTGTAAAACTTAAAAAAATAAAATATTCAACTGTCTAAGGTTTTGGAGCGCTCGGAGTCACCCTCGGAGAAACCGTGAGCGCTGGAGGCGCTCGACCCCCGGTACTACTTAAGAATCGTAAAAATGAGCGAATTTAGTTCTAAGAAAAAATAAACCCGTAAATACAACTATCCAAACAAAAATTTGAAGTGGTCTTATACCTAGACTACTAATAAAATAAAAAGTTACTTTTGCTGAACTTTTTTTATACTGATTTACCTAATGTTCAAGGTAACTTTACATTTCACTTCAAATTAACGTTTGAAAGACAACCAATGTTAGAAGAAGATCATAAGTGGAAAGATCATAAAAAACAAGGTTATAACAACTAAATCATGGGTGCCAAAGCTGCTGATTTTTCAGAAAAGAGCTGATTTTAGGATGTCAAATCTGGCAAAATTTGGTTTTTCAGTGTCAAATCTGATTTTTGAGATGCGAAATTTTGTCAAATTTAAGAAATATAATGGAAAATTAGCAGCATGCTGATTTTTGCTCCTAAAATCTGATTCTTGAAGTCCGATTTTCTGGTTTGGAAACAAATGTTTTTGGCATCCCTGGGTAAAATCCTAATGATCTCCCATTAAAATTTTTCATCAAAATTATCCAATGTTACAACCTTTCGCATGCTTATGAACTTCTTTTACCATGTTAATAGATTAAATGAATAAAAGGGCAAGAAAATGTATCATATCGCACCTTTGTGTTTGTTAATGATTTCCTTCACATGCCTCTGCGTTGGTCGAAGACCCTCGAGAGGCCACTTCAGATGGCGTTTTGGGGCGAAACCCCGAAAAGGAGCTTTGCCGTACCACATTAATAATACGAGACGGGTTGAACATATTAGCTCGTGGAAGTGTGTTGTGTTCTACAGGTGATGAAGGACAAGGTGAGTAATCTTTATAAATTGAACTTTCTAAAATTAAACTATTTGACCAGTCTATTCAGATAAAAGTACCCAATAATTTGTATATATTTGGAAAATGCAAGAAAAATAGGGCATTTTTGTTTTTAGGCTTAAGCCTAAGTCTAGGCCTAAGCCTAGACTTAGGTAGAGATTTTATGTCACCAACTGACAATTATCCGTCTAAACCCAAGTTTGGTCCTTTAAAATATCTATCCAATAACAAAACTACCTTGTGCATAGCTCTTGTTAGCAAAAACCAACATTTTTTCGCACCATCTAAAAATTATCTAATCGTTTACATGATCATGAACTTACGATTTGTGTTCAGCCTGTGAATAAGCTGCAAGATATAGACTCAAGTTTTCATTTGTCAAGCTCAAGACACTGAAATTGGGATTATTTGAGATAGCATTATCAAAAACATACTGCTTTTTGGAAGTTTTGATGTTGGCTGTTGTGACCAATTGGCATCCACTCAAACTCAAATAAATTTCGGCTTCTTTAGCCTAAACTCAATAGCATTATGAGCCATTATAAAACGAATAGCATACAAATTGGTGCGGATATATGAGAAGAAATTCATCTGTTATAACTGCCCATACTTTTGCCCATTGACTAACTTTCCGCGCCTGAATCAACTGACTTTCTATTTCACTAGGAGATTTTCGTCTGCGAATCCAGCTTTCGAGTTCTTTTTGCTGCAATTGATGGCATGGAGTTGTGGCAAGTTGTTGAAGTCGAGTTTCTCTCTCCTAAAAATTAAGTCAGAAATTTCTCTTTCTAAATTACTTTAATATTGAGCTCGGAGGCGCTGATAAGTTCGAATTGGCTAGAGTAAACATGCTCTTCATCTAGATCTCCAATTTCATCGGGTTCCGCTAGTGGCTGAAAAATTCAGAGCTATTGTGGATCAGGGGGTCACTCAAGGGTCAAAAATCGAAAAATTTTTTTCAAAAATGACATATTTAGGGGTAATTTTATGCAAAAAATCAATTGCGCGCATTCCCGAAACGTGAAAACCTTTGTTTGACCTTTAAAAATTGAAAAATACGTATTTTTACCCATATTTTTACATTTAAAAATACGTATTTTTCAAATTTAAGGGTGAAATAAGGTTTTCACGCTTCAGGAATACGCGCAATCGATTTTTCGCATAAAATTGGCCATAAATATGTCATTTAAAAAATTTTTTCGATTGTTGACCCTGGGGTGACCCCCTTGACCCACAATAGCTCCAAAAATTCTTTTATCTAAATTATGCAAAACTAAATCATACCGCTAATCTCATACGGCGACCGCTGATAGTCGAAATTCGGGCTGGAGTCGAGCCAAAAACGGCTATGTCTGGGGCAGTACTAGGATTTGTTGTTATAGATTTATTCACGCTAAGGCTAGGAGTATTGTTATTGTTACAGCTAGAGAGCTCAACTTTCGATGGAACATCAGTATGAGCCTCTCTTATAGACAGAGAGGGAAGGCTTGGTGTTTCACATTTCTCAGGAGTTGTGAAGATTGCTGGCGTTGAGTCGGCTGACGAGTCGCCGCCAAAGAAACGGAAAATCTTCGATTGAATTGCACTAAAACAGGGATAAACCAGGGCTCGGTATGGGTCTGATTTATCAGAAATGTTCTGATTTGGGACAGTATAATCTAGTGAAAATCGATTTTTAAGTCCGAAATCTGATTTTTTGACATTTTTTCTGATTTTCATTTTTTCATTCCGAGCTCTGGGATAAATACTACTCAAATCTCCATGCATACCTTAGCGGTGAATCTAAATTCGAGAGAGCGCTTGAGCTACTTTCTAGACGCTTGTTCACAGCCAGCCCAGTAATTTCTTGAATGGGTAACGACCACTCGTTATCAAGGATCGAAGGCTGAGATATGTTAAGAGCTTCAATCTCGACTGACTCTACAACTTCTATGTGAGCAAATATTTCTTCATCATCTCCCATGCCTAACACGAAAATTTTTATCACTTTATAAATTTTGGATTATACCATCAGCTTTAAAGGCCATGCTTTCATCCTCTTCTTCCTCAATTAGATTATTTTCGAGCTTCTCAACAACAGGTTTATAGAGATTGTCTGACGGAGTTTTCGGTTTGTTGGCAATCAACCCATTCGGGGAAAGTCTATGGCCTGACCATGCATCCAAAATTTGAATAATCGCATTGGTTTCCTGAAAAATTTACTCAAGTCTATTGTATAGAGGAGAGGGGTAAATCAGGGAAGTATTTTCTCGCTTCGAAAATGTCAAATTTGGATTTCCCGCATGTTTTTTACCCCTAGAGGTGTCATTTTCAACAAAAAATTTTCGAAAACTTTTTCACGTGGTTGGCCCCCCCCCTCTATTGTGTAGTAGCTCCAAAATCAAGATCTCGACTTCGAAAATCTTGATCTCGATCCTATTCATGGATCTCGATCTCTTTAACTCTATTGTAAAACAAGAAACCAACCGAATTTTTTCTCGAGCGGTCATTCATTGAGCAAAAGTTCACAGGCGGGCTATCACACCAGATAGATGCTCTCCGATAGATTAGACGTTTATCTGAACCTGGTATCGGGGCGGAGGCCGTTTGTACCACCGGCATGGACAGGCGATCTGCTTGTCTTTTATACGAAGAATTGGTTATAGTAAAGCTGGAAGAGCGCCGCCGACTCACCTGTCTCTTATGCCCCTTAAAATAACATAATTTAACGCAAATGCATGACTACATACCGAATCGTTGCGCTTGAAAATGTCGGGATCTAGTTTCAGTTGGAAGTCTAAGGAAAGCTTAGCTCGAGTGTCTCTCGAATCGCTTAATACAGGCGTCTTCGGCTTTCCCTGTCCAGAGCTTGCGGTGAGTTCATCTCGCGGACGCTTACTGATCAAAATTTCAATTTCAATATTCCAGCGATTTGTTTGCAAATCAATAACCCCATCCAGTTTTTCTCTCACTCTTTTATAGTCCCAGCCAACTACAGTAACACCATCTATCTAAATTTAAAAAATAAAATTTTGACCATCTATAAATCGACCTGAACAATTTCATCATCGATGTCAATTTTACCAGACAAGCCAGATGGCGATTCAGGCTCAACATTTGTTATGAGATTTATACCCCCAAAAACCGATTGAAACGTTATTCCCTAGAATGAAGAGTTTAAAAAGCAAGCTAATTAGGAGATACCCATCGCATAGGCCCGTTTCGTCTCAAAACTACTTTCTCCCATGTTGCCGTATATAAAATACATGGATCCATTCTATAAAAAATGTCATTGCATGCGACCATTAATTTATCACATTCCTAAAAAAAATTAAAATTCAAACTAATTTTCGGAACTAGTATCGATTAGGTATCCCAGCCACGTAGTGGGGGGGGGGCAATCCGGACAATTGCCCCCCCCCCCTTATAGAGGAAAAAATTGATCAAATTTCGGCCGAAGGCCGAAAATTTCTTAATAAAAATGACGTTTTTTCCAAAATTCCCCCCCCTTATAG
Organism: Acrobeloides nanus; assembly: GCA_900406225.1. Lineage (NCBI taxonomy): Eukaryota > Metazoa > Nematoda > Chromadorea > Rhabditida > Cephalobidae > Acrobeloides > Acrobeloides nanus. The sequence goes on along the minus strand of OZJO01000931.1, from coordinate 32,235 downwards.
ACCAATTGCCCCCCTATAGGGAGTTTCTCGCTACGGGCCTGAGATATCCTATTAAACGTGAAAAAAATTTTTTCGAAATATTTCGCTTTCAGTGGGATACCTAATCGATACTAGTCCCCAATCTCCTCTTCCTTTACCTGTATCAAAATTTCCGAAATAGGCAAAAACCGGCTATTCTTTTGATTCACCGATGCGAGTATTTTTTGCATGCAATCATTTATTTCTTCGCGAATTGTCATGTAATAGCCAACGCCTTCAAACGGAATTCTAAATTTAAATGCTAAACATGGCAATGTTTACGAAAGTACCTATCTAACCAAAACAGCAATCGCCTAACTAACGCATTAACTTCATAGACATTATTTATTACAGCTAGCAGGGTTTCGGACAACCGAGATGAATCATATGTGGTTGCATTTGCGTCTTCTAGGACATAAGAAGCATTACATACGGACCTTCTTAGGTTTGTTGTTGCCACATCAACTAGCATAGAAAGCCGTTGCAGGTTTTCCTCTGGGACTATGTAGCACTACAATTTATAATTGGGAAAATTTGGCAAGCAACGGACTCACATAGTGGTCTAGTAGACTTATAGCATACAAAACATTCTTTCTCACCCTATCATTGGTTATACCAATGGATTTTAGCAAGGCATGGTCGAGTAGGAATAAGCCATGACCATTGATGGAACTTTTTCGAATCGCTCGAAGGTAAGTTAAAATAGCATCATCAACGCCTAAAGAAGAAATTTTAAAAAGTTCAGTGTTATTGGAGGGAATAGTGAGTGATTTTCCTTCAAAAAAATTCAGATTTTCGCTTCAATATACAGATTTATTCAAAAACCAAAATCCAGACAAAAAGTCCTCGTAAAACGGTAGTATCCAATTTTCGTGAAAATAGCAAATTTTATCCCTTTTCTTCCAAACATGCGGCCTATCAGCAATGCTGGGAATTGTTATAAACTATTGGGTTGTACCAAATTTTCCGGCTTTTGCTATTCGCATGGAATCTTTACAAAAATGACTCCTATGGGGGTTTTCCTATGCAAGGAATCGATTGTGTGTATTGCCGAAACGTGAAAATGCTTCCCTGATTCAGGGAGAGCATAAGTGTATAGAAGCGAAAATCGCATAATTCAAGGTCGGACAAAAATTTTCATGCTTCGAAAATGCGTGCAATCGATTCTTCGCATAAAANTAGGCAAAAATTTTCATGCCTCGAAAATGCGTGCATCGATTCTCCGCGTAAAATTCCCCCCCCCCCCGTAAGGTGATTTTTAGATACAAATACGAGACTTTCTTCTCGATGCAATTTTGAAAAGCCGGAAAATTATGGTACAACCCAAATACCTTTGAGCCACTCGATCACTTGGTTCTCTGTCCATGAATCACATTGAAAAGTTGGCACTGCAATAGATTCATATCTTTCTTGTGGCGCTACGAAGAAATCGCGGCGAAATACAGGAAAATTCTTCATTTACATCTCGTTTTAATATTTCTCTAAAATTTTCAACGAATCAAACCGAAAATTTTTATATAAGCTTAAAATGCCTATAACTTTTTTATATAATGAAAAAATCGCGTCAAGGCTTCCGACACGCAGTGGCGTAGGCAGAAAAAAATTCATTCAGATTCGAGTTGCCCATGCCGAAAAACCCCCGAGTACAAAAAATCAGCCGATTTGGTGAACTTTTTGAAAATGGCGCAATAGGTAGAGCGCCACAAAACGGATCATGGCACTTGTGCAGTTCGTGGCTCATCTTTGAAAACGTAAGGCTCCCTTATGTTTTTCGCGCTTTTGACGCATAATTTGTGTTACCAGTCATTCAAAAGTATCAACAAAACATTCGAGTTTGGCTATGAAAAAATAGTAGAACACATGGCCAACAAGTATGCACAAGTACCATAAAAATTGAATTGGTCGCTTAAAATATACGAGCCTTTGAAATTTGGAATATTTTTTATGCTAACATATATGAACAGTTTGTTAATGCCCTGAACTAAATGAGAGCATGGCGCAAAGGATGTGTTGACACCTTTTGCGCTGCATGATCAGGGTTCGAATCCCATCGGTATCAAAAATTTTCTGCCTTTCGTGATTGGTAAAACAAATTTCGCGCTGAAGGCGCGAAAAAGCATAAAGGACATTTATAAAAAGCATAAAGGACATTTTCAAAGGTTAGCCACGAACTGCATAAGTGTCCGGATCATAACGAGTAGGGTTCGAATGCCATCTCAAACTTTAAGATTTTAGATATGCCATGAAAATTTTTGCATATCATAAAAAAGTAAACCTTTTTATTTTCAATTATTTCAAAAGTTTGTATTGTTATATATGCGTTAATAAGACATAAAATAGACATAATAATCAGAATGCATTATACTTGGCCAAGCACATGTTTTCGTCTTATTAAAGATTCTATTCAATAAGTGAACAAATATTATTTTTCATCAAAAATTTTTTACTTTTGTTAAACATTAATAAAATAAGAAAATACAGAATTTTACGCCAGTATATTAAAAATGTTTGGTAACACATCATACATGGGCAAGGTGGGGGGGAGGGAGCGTCCGATGAGAGGGCCCCTCCCCCCTCCCGGCTAAGTTGGCGACCTTTTTTTTGGTTGGGGGGGGGGGGAGGCTCTCCCCCCCTTGCCCGTGTATGTAACACATATAATAAATATAAAAAGAGGGTTAAAAGAAAGGCATAAGGTAAAAGTTTCTGCTAACTAATTTCATTGCTTGACACATGGGAAAATAAAATGAGCCGAACAGAAAGTAATATAGCAACATATTTAAGGGATTTGAGGAAAGGGGGTTTTCTCCTATAAGATTACAGGTTTTGGAGCCACTACACAATGGGGGAGGGGGCACCACGTGCAAATTTTTTCGAAAGTTCTTTCTGGAAATGACCCCTATAGGAGTAAAAATATGCGGGGAATTCGAATTTGACATTTATAAAATTCCTCGGATTCAAGAAAAGCTGTATATCGACGAGAAAATCATTAAATCATCGGATAACTATAATATTGCAAAAAGTTGAGCTTTAAAGCTGTTTTTAGACCAAATATGTTATTTTCTCGATATACAGCTTTTCTTGAATCCGAGGAATTTCATAAATGTCAAATTCGGATTCCCCACACATTTTTACCTCAACAGAAGTCGTTTTTAGGCAAAAATCGCATTTTTGCAACTTTTCGCTTCAATACACAGACCTTTGTTGAATCAGGAAAGCGTTTTTTTGCTTCAAAAATTTCAAATTCGGATTCCCTGCATGTTTGTACACCTAGAGCGGTCAATTCCAGAAAAAATTTTTCACGTAAGTGGCCCCCTCCAATATTGTTTAGTAGCTCCAAAACTTCTTTACTCCTTCATAAGATTTCCTACTCTTTATTGTATAGAAGAAGCTACTCCTTTCTCCAACTTCAGATATCATTCACACACATACAATTAAAATAATGCAACAACTTTAATAAACACATATAAAACGAGCTCATTAGGAAATGATATATATTTATAAAATTTGCACAAGTTAAGAATAAGTGGAAATCAAGCAAAGAAATAAGCGCGTACACAGACTTCTCATAACTGAACCAAATAGATTAATGAGTATGCTAAAAAGGGATGAAGAAGAAGAAGGATTCGGATAAAACACAAATTAGAGATTATAAAAGGAGAAATTCGTGCTTAAGGAAAACTCATGTTAACAAATGTACAGGGTGGCCTTAAAGTTCGTTCAAAACATTTTATATCGAATTAACACCGCAAAATCTATGTACAGGGTATCCCTTTGAAATTTCAGATTACAAAAAATTTTTATAAGAGATTAAATTTTTGTTTTGCCAACCCTTGGTACCATTGTGTAGGGGGGGGGCAGAGATCTGAGCTTCAAAATGACACCAAGTCAAACGGATTTATCTATCAAAAGTTATGATAAAAACTCTTAGNGTGTAGGGGGGGGGCAGAGATCTGAGCTTCAAAATGACACCAAGTCAAACGGATTTATCTATCAAAAGTTATGATAAAAACTCTGCTAGAAATGGTCTCCCGAGTGCTGCTGCAAAGTTGACTCCCCCTTTAAGAAATCAGACAGGGCCACAGAAAAATTTTTATTACTCAATTCTTGCGGGAATCGATTCTTCATGCATAAAAACCCCCTGGATCACAATTTTGTTTACAGTGTACATTGATTTTGCGGTCTTAATTTGGTAAAAAATGTTTTGAACGAACTTGAAGACCACCCTGTAAATAGCTAAATATCAACATAAATTGAAAAACTTGTTTTTAGTGAAGCAGCTGGAAAATCTTCAGATGAAAGTTAATAATTATATCTCGTTGAGCAAAGCAGTGTAAGGAAACATGATGTTTGTTTTTACGCTTTCAATTCACTCATAACTTTATGAAACAGATGAAAAAAAGCTAGAAATAACCAAAAGTCGCTTATTCGTTTTTTGGCTTTTTTTATAAGCTTTAGTGGACACCCTTCGAGTGACCATCATTTGTAAAGGTTTTGGTCTGAAAAAAATTCTCAATCGAAAAATAAAATTGCTAAAGTCTGTTTCACATAGCCTAGTGGATAGCATCACAGACTTCGAGTTTGAAAACTCGGGTTCAATCCCACTCGGAGCCAAATCTTTTTGCACCGTCCAAAATTGATGAAATTCTTGCTTAGGGGTCATTTTNAACTTCGAGTTTGAAAACTCGGGTTCAATCCCACTCGGAGCCAAATCTTTTTGCACCGTCCAAAATTGATGAAATTCTTGCTTAGGGGTCATTTTATGCGAAAAACACGATGACGATATTATTTTTTCATGAAATTTTTTGTAAAAAATAGAAAAATCAATCTTTTGCCTATTTTTACTTGGATCTTGATGTTTTTCAAGCAGAAACCATCTTTTTTTGCTAGATTTAAGTAAAAATAGGTAAAAAATTGATTTTTCTATTTTTTACAAAAATTTTCATGAAAAAATAATATCATCATTTTCGCATAAAATTACCCCTAGGCAAAAAGTTTCATCAATTTTGGATGATTCAAAAATATTTGGCTCAGAGCGGGATTGAACCGTAAAATTAGCCGATTTTGAGCCATTTTTGAAATTCGCATATTTTTCTATTTTTAGGAGGTAACCTCCTAATTGTTTAATTTTTTCGAAAATTAAAAAAAAAATAATATCGCCATCATGTTCCCCATGTCGAACTCTCCCTCCCTTTCCCTGAGTACAAATCAGCCGATTTGAAGAACTTTTTGAAAATTCGATTTTTCGCCTTGGTTCCCCAATGGGTAAAAAATGAAAAAATTTTGTCTTCGATTTCTTTTTTTGTTTCCTGCACACCTACCCTACCTACTAACTTTTAAAAAAAGACATCATGTCAATCCGATTTACCGTTCCTGAGATCTCGTGGTTCCAGANTCGATTTTTCCCCTTGGTTCCCCAATGGGTAAAAAATGAAAAAAATTTTGTCTTCGATTTCTTTTTTTGTTTCCTGCACACCTACCCTACCTACTAACTTTTAAAAAAAGACATCATCCGATTTACCGTTCCCGAGATCTGGACGAACACAGGAATAGGTTTTTTTATATTTATGATATTATGAAAAAAGTTCATTGCAAAAAATCCATTAGGTGTTAAGGTAGTAACGTTACTACCTTTTATCAGGAATGTGTCAAGGTAGTAATAAAAAGGTAGTAACGAAGTGTCAAGGTAGTAACGAGATGTCAAGGTAGTAATAAAAAAAGTAGTAACGAAGCAATGCTATTTAACCGGGCAACTTTTTTTGGACACTTTATGGATTAGGCCTTAAGCCTAAGGCCTAAGCCTAAGGTCTAAGCCTAAGGCTTAAGGCCTAAAACGTTACTACCTTGACATACTAGAGACAAGGTAGTAACGTTACTACCTTGACTCCAAACCCAAAAAATCCTCGGGTAGCCAACAGGCATGTTTTTCCACAGGCATGATTTTCCACTGCTAAAAGGTCACAATTTTAATAAATAAAGAAGTTGTTTCTATTACTTGTGAAATTAAGCCACGCTGATGTTTTCGCAGCCTTGGAATCTACACTTGAGAGCTGTCTACTTGAATTGGTTGCACAGGTTCGTCCAAGCATAAGCCACTTTCTCGGTGCATAAATGTATGATACTAAAAACACGAACCACAACCTAATCAAATTCCGAAGGTCACAAAAAAACATTGGGGGTACTACCGTTTTTCAACACACTCTATCGAGCGGCAGTGTTATTTTTCAAAAATTCCTTAAGGAATTCAAATTTTCGTTTCAATACTCACAAGGAAACTGTCAGTACATGTCCATCAAATTTTTTTTCGAAACATAGCTATTATTGTAGAGCATAGTCACTTTGCCTTTAGAAAAAATAAAATTAACGCGCCATTCGTTAAGCCTAAGGAGATAGAGCTCATCGAAGTTTAACTTAAAAAACTCACTATCACTTAGTTTGAAAAGACGCTTTTAATAAATATGACTCGGTGGTGCAGTGACAAAGCAGTGGCTGCTTTGCCACAAGTTTTTTTTCACCGAATTTTGTAACCTTAAGTCCAATCCCGTTACGACTTAGATTTTTGGAAAGAGCTCGATGAAAGAAGAAAAACGACACCAAAATCATGGGGTACCCTCTCTGGAAAAAATTAAAAATTCAATTTTTCATTTTTGCCTTTTCAACTTAGGTATTTGGTCAGAAATGGAAACCCGTTGCCTTCATGGCGAATTTGATAAAGCGTTAGTTTTGCAGTCGGAAAGGCGCAGGTTCGATCCCCGTCTCCGCCTAAATATTTTTGCTTTTTCAATAAATGTTCTTTTTTTGAAAAAAAATCGATTTATTTGAAAAAAACGAAAAATTGGATGGAAATTGAAAAAAATCGAAAAAATTGAACCGAAAAGCGCAAAAAATTTTTGGGACGATCCCTTGAGCGCCGAAGGCGCTCGGTCTCCCGGTTCTATAAGTGGTAGGATTGAACTGACAAGGGAACGGTCACAAGTGGCGCCTTTAAATTCAAAAAAAACCTAGCTAGAATTGTAGAGCATGGTCGATTTCCTTATAAGATTTGAAAATTAGCTGTGGACACCCAACTTTTGGGGCACTTTGGGGGTCCAAAAGTCGAAAAAATGCACGTTTTAAGAAAATAATAGCCCTAAAAAACACCTAAAATGTGACTTATTCTTTGCAAAACAACGTTTTCTACCGTTTTTGACCATCCCCGTTCACGTGGAATCGTTTTTGGAGTGATTTGAACAATTTTCGAAAATTTTTTTACTCATTCCCAGCCAAGTGTCGAGGTTCAAAAATAAATTTTTTCAAATCACTCCAAAAAAGATTCCACGTGAAAGGGGATGGTCAAAAACGGTTGAAAAATCGTTTTTGCAAAAAATAAGTCACATTTTAGGTGTTTTTTAGGGCTAAGCTTAAGCCTAAGCTTAAGCCTTTAGAGGATATTTTTCCATAAAATTACATCAAAAAAGTATTAGTTTTTGGAATCCTGTTGATTATGTCTCCCCAAGAGGAAATTGAGGTTTTAAAGAATCGAGTTTTTATTGAAACCTAGTTTTAATGCGCTGAAAGTTCTTTTCAAGTTTAGTTAGAATGGTTTCAGTAGCCCGATATTTTTTGGAAGAGGGATTTTTCAATATTCTTTCAGAGTTATGCCGTACAAGGTGCCGATTACTACTGTTAGTGAGTTCTTCTATGCGGATTGCAGTAAGAATACTCAATTTTAGTAGGAGCTCCTATCCCTGTTAAGAAAACATGCTCCCCAACACAAGAAAACATCGATAATTTACATGGAGAATATTGTCAATCGTTGATCAAGCTATTTGAAGATCACAAAACAAAATATGGAATAACGGAATCAGGGCATTTAAATATTTATTAAATTTGTTATTAAAGGACCAGTACAGTCAGTTAAAATCATATGAAAAAATGATATATTCGGAAAGTTCATGAAAATGAAGCATTTTTTGTTTTTATGACATGTCTTGAATCGTTTTAGTTTTCGAGATAATTGCGTTTGAAATTTTGAATTTGTTACAACAAGCTCTTCGTTGTAATACACAAACTTTTTTGAAATAAAACGTCTTTTTAGCTAAAAAATTTTAAAGTAGTTTACTTGTAACATCGTTAAAAAATATAAGTAAAATAAAATACCGACTCATTATATCACAATGTCAAAATTGTGTGATCATTTGATCTATGTTAAACATTTGGAAATCTCGATTTCTTTTATTTGTTTTACAACAGTTGTTATAGACATGTACTTTGTTTAAATTTCATCAAAATTTCAAGGGAAGCAACATAGATTTTGTATTGGACCTAGATCTTTATTGAAATCTAGATTAAAATAAACATACAAATGATCTCGCATCGGAAATCATGAAGCTGAATTCAATGGTTTATATAAAAACGACGATTGTTTAACATCAATCTACCATTTTTTGTCTCGCACCAACAATGTTTGATGCAAAGAAATATTCCCAAATGAATATGTTGAGTTATCCAACCGTTGTTATTATATATATTTTCTTGGTCGATAAAAGCGATGCTCAATGCACTTTTTTGTCTTCAGGAGGCAAGTTAGAATTCTTAAAAAAACCTTGAACAGGAACAGCGCAAAAACAAAAGGCCACGTTCCAGAACAGGATTCGAACCCACCACCTTCCGGATACGAGTTCACAACACAACCACTTAGCAAAAAGATCAGGTTGAAATTCGATTTTTAACATTTTCCATCCTTAAAGGATCAGTCCAATAATTTACAACCATATGAAAAAATATATATTCAGAAAGATCATGAAAAATGGAGCAGTTTTTGTTTTTACGGCATATTCTGAATCTTTGTAGTTTTCGAGATAATTGCGTTTGAAATTGCTATATATTTCGTTGTAATACACAAACTTTTTTGAATTTTTTGCAGAAAAATCGATTTTTGCATCGATTTTTAAAATTTTCATAAAATGAACATTGTAGATATTTTTTATAGCTAAATGAGACGAACAAAATGACACAAAAATTATCCAATTTGAATATTGTTTTGGGTTATCGAAACGAAAACATGAATCAGAATTTTCGTTTCAATAACCCAAAACAATGTTTAAATTGGATAATTTTTGTGTCATTTTGTTCGTCTCAGTTAGCTATAAAAAATTGCTACAATGTTCGTTTTATGAAAATTTAAAAATTGATGCAAAAATTGATTTTTCCGCAAAAAATTCAAAAAAGTTTGTGTATTACAACGAAATGCATGAGCAATTTCAAACACAATTATCTCGAAAACTATAACGATTCAGAAGATGACGTAAAAACAAAAAATGCTCCATTTTTCATGATCTTTCCGAATATATCATTTTTTCATATGATTGTAACTTATTGAACTGGTCCTTTAAGCCTAAGCTTGTCGGTTGATCGGACGATAGGTCTGCCAATCGGTCGGACTGTCGGTCTATCAGTCGGTCGGCTATGAGTGCTCTAAAGAAATTTTGGTCATTTTTTGTGAAAATTTCTTAATATTTTTAGTCATTTTGTGAGAGGGCCGAAGGAAATTTCCACCTATGTCTATTATTTTTCCCATTTTTTACACGGTTCATCATTTATATTATCTTTAGGAAGCAAGACCGGCACATGTCCAACTCTAACTGACACCAATATAGTTGCACATGACATAGTAAGCCAATCAGGCCAATCCTCAGATTGCTGCAATTTGTGTAGCCAAAATCCCGCATGTGTGGCTTTTGTTTGGACTAATCAGAATAGCGGAACATGTTATCTTAAGAATGGCGCAGGACCTACTTATAACCAGAGTGGGGTCATTGCTGGATCTTTATATAGTTGTTTATCGAATTCCTCATGTGCATCGAATCAGTATTGTACCTCTGCGGGAACTTGTTGTAATATCACCACATCAACAACTATTTCAACAACTAGTCCAACAACTAGTCCAACAACTAATTCATCTTGCTCGGATAATAGCACAAGGTAAGTGAGGAATTTTTTGTAAATTTTGAAATTGTTTTATAGTTGTGCTACATGGGGTACAAATGGATTTTGTAGCGCTACTTTCTACACTACTACGACTAAATGTCAATACTGTCCGGCAACTTGTAGCAGTCTTTGTAACTGCTCATCCTCGAATTCATCGTCTACTTGTAGTAACTCGAACTCGAAGTAAATTTTCTTATCTTTTATATGAATCTTTTTTTAAGCTGTGCTACATGGGGTGCCAATGGATTCTGCACCACTACAGAATACACAACTTCTACCAAATGCCAATATTGTTCGGCAACATGCAGCAGCTTATGCGGTTGTTCCTCCTCTGTCAACTCTACTACTTGTACTAATTCGAATTCAAAGTAACACAAATTTTCATATTTTTTAAAATATCTTTTAGCTGCGTTATATGGGTTTCTAATGGATTTTGTAGCAGTAGTTTTTATAGTGTTGCACAAAAATGTCAATATTGCGCTTTTTCTTGTAACTTATGTTCAACTTGTGCTTCGACATCTAGTTCATCTCTAGCAGGAAGCTCAGCCATTGTTGCATGTACTGATTCTAGTACATCGTAAAGTTTTAATTTTTTTATAAAACTTTTATTATTTTTTGCAGTTGTTCTATTTGGAATTCCAATGGATTTTGTAATAGTGCATTTTACAGTGTTAGCAACAAATGTAGCTATTGTAAAAATACATGCAAATTATGTGGAAAATGCTAGAAAAATGAGCGAATAGAAAAAGATAAAAACATACAGTTTAATTGTTGTAATTTAAAAAAACAAATACAGAATAAACTAAAACAGCGAAAACTAAAGTCTAAGCCCATGACGAAATAAAAGGCTAATCATTGGACTATTCCTAAACGAAAGGATTAAACTTTCAAGGGGTACCGTAAAACAAAAAATGATCAGCAAAAATTCCTCTTTCTTTTAAAAATAAATTTTCGAGGTCCGTTCAAAAGTTCAGTGGTCCTTTATGCTACCTTGCTACGAATAAATTTCAACTATCCGTAGCTATTAAATGAATGTCATTAAACGACGCGCTTTCGGCGTAAATTTCTTGGACCATTTGAGTAGCACGACTCAATTGAGGCAAAGGTGAACCACCGCCAGTCTTCATTGTTTGTTTTAAATTTTTTTATCAAAATGGTCAAAATCTACTCAAGCTGATATTGTTTACACAGATCATCCCTAAGCCTCGATGAATTCATACTTGATGGGAAACTCGACTCATTAGCGGTAGGAGCTGTGATCACCTATACCAATTTCAGCTGAAGAGATAAGTCTTTAAATCACCTACACGATGACCTTATTTTTATTTTTATTAAAAATTAATAAAATAAGAAAATACAGAATTTTACGCCAGTATATTAAAAATGCTTGGTAACACATATAATAAATATAAAAAAGGTTAAAAGTAAAGCATAAGGTAAAGGTTTCTGCTGTATGCGACTAATTTCATTGCTTGACACATGGGAAAATAAAATGAGCCGAACAGAAAATAATATAACAACATATTTAAGGAGTCTAAGGAAAGGGGTTTTCTTCTATAAGATTACAAGTTTTGGAGCTACTACACAATGGGAGGGGGGTCACCCACGTAAAATTTTTTCTGGAAATGACCCTTCTAGGGGTAAAAACATGCGGGGAATCCAAATTTGACATTTTCAAAGCGAAAAACGTTTTCCTGATTCAGGGAAGGACTGTGTATTGAAGCGAAAAGCCGTAACAATGCGATTTTTGCCTAAAAACGACCCATTTTTGGGGTAAAAATGTGCGGGAAATCCGAGTTTGACATTTATGAAATTCCTCGGATTCAAGAAAAGCTGTATATCGACGAGAAAATTTGAGAAAATTATTTGTTAATTGAATTGAATCATTGGTTAACTATAAAAAGTTTGAGCTTTAAAGTTGTATTTAGACCAAAATATGTTATTTTCTCAAGTTTTCGCATCGATATACAGCTTTTCTTGAATCCGAGGAATTTCATAAACTTCAAATTTGGATTCCCCGCATGTTTTTACCCCTAGAGGGGTCATTTCCAGAAAAAATTTTCACATGGGTGGCCCCCCCCCCATTGTGTAGTAGCTTCAAAGTCTCTTTACTCCTTCATAAGATTTCCTACTCTTTATTGTATAGAAGAAGCTACTCCTTTCTCCAAATTCAGATATTATTCACACACATACAATTAAGATGATGCAACAACTTAATAAACACATATAAAACGAGCTCATTAGGAAATGATATATATATTTATGAAATTTGCACAAGTTAAGAATAAGTGAAAATCAAGCAAAGAAATAAGCGCGTACACAGACTTCTCATAACTGAACCAAATAGATTAAGAAGGAATCGAATAAAACACAAATTAGAGATTATAAAAGTATTATATCTCAAAGTGTAAGGAAACATGATGTTTGTTTTTGCGTGTCCAATTCACTCATAGCTTTATGAAACAGATTAAAAAAGATAGAAATCACCAAAAGTCGCTTATTCGTTTTTTGGCTTTTTTCTGTCCTCTTTAGTGGGACACCCTACAAGTGACCCATCATTGTAAAGGTTTGGTCTGAAAATCTCAATTGACATTTTTTGTAAAGAGGAGTAACCTTTACAGCCAGATCTCTGANTCGTTTTTTGGCTTTTTTCTGTCCTCTTTAGTGGGACACCCTACAAGTGACCCATCATTGTAAAGGTTTGGTCTGAACAATCTCAATTGACATTTTTTGTAAAGAGGAGTAACCTTTACAGCCAGATCTCTGAGAAAATTTTTTCGCAAATTTTGGTAGAAAAGACCCATCTAGAGTAATTTTGATGCGAGAAATCAATTACGCGCACTCCCAAAGCTTGAAAATGCTTCCCTGACCTTCATTCGTGAAAATATGGTCAATGAATGTATATAAATACATAGATAAAAACAAAATTTTTCACGAATGAAGGTCAGGGAAGCATTTTCAAGCTTCGGGAGTGCGCGCAATCGATTTTTTGCATCAAAATTACCCTAAAAAGGTCTTTTCTACAAAAATTTGCGAAAATTTTTTTCGGAGATCTGGTTATAAATGTTACTCCTCTTTAAAAAAGGTGTAGGAACCCTCAAAAACAAAACAAATATACGCATCCCCAAAGGGAATGCGTTAAATTCGGTGAAAAGAAACCAAGACAAAAATTGTATATGGCAACAATTGTATCAGTCGGCTTTTACGAAAAACGAGTACTAACGTTTTTGGAAAAGTCGATTGCAAAAAAATAAGAACGCAAATAAATAAAGCATGGCAAGAACTCGAATATGATAAAGGCAAGATTAAAATTTAAAAAAAACTTCTATGATACAAACAAATCACAGCGAACTGTCGAAGTAAGGCATTTGTGGTTACCGGAAAACTGGCACAAGATTAGGCAACAACAAGAAAACAGAAATAAATGCATATAATGTTGTAGAAAATATTTTAAAAAAAAACAAAAACAATATATGAGCTTATACGTAACCTTAGATTTAAAAAAATTAAAATATTCAATTTTTAGGGAGTAACCCCCTAATATTTTAAATTTTTCTAAATTTTTTGTTAAAAAATAATATCGCCATCATGTTTCTCATAGTCGAACCCCACCCCGAGTATAAAATCAGCCGATTTGGAGAACTTTTTGAAAATTCGATTTGGAGTAAAAAATGTTTTGTCTTCGATTTCGTTTTTTGTTTCTTACACACCTACCCTACCTACTAACTTTAAAAAAAGACCGCATATCAATCCTTTTTACCGCTCCCGAGATCTCGCGGTAATAGACGGACATAGGAGTAGGGTTTTTTATATTTATATTATGCTATAAAAAAAGTTCATTGCAAAAAATCCTCGGGTAGCCAATCCACAAGCATGATTTTCCACTGCTAAAAGGTCACAATTTTAGTAAATAAAGAAGTTGTTTCTATTACTTGTGAGATTAAGCCACGCTGACATTTTCGCAGCGTTGGAATCTGCACTTGAGAGCTGTCTACTTGAATTGGTTGCACAGGTTCGTCCAAGCATAAGCCACTTTCTCGGTGCATAAATGTATGATACTAAAAAACGAATCACAACCTAATTCCGAAGGTCATACATATTTATTATAATCCCAATATTCCATCGCGAATTCACCGCATTCCTTAAGTTGGACTGTCCACTGGCTCTTCGAGTTCAATTCTCGAGTTGCGCTGAGACACTGATGCTCATCACTCTTGAGCTGTCCAGATTCACTTATAACCCA
>OZJO01000931.1:0-17908 GCA_900406225.1 Acrobeloides nanus | reverse complement strand
CCCCCCCCCCGCTTTTCCCGGCGTCATTTTGATTGTCGACAAGCCTATCCACAGATATAAGTTAACAACATACAATTTTTCTTTGAATGTATTAATTTTGTTATCATGTACCCTCCCCCCTGAAAGGCCATTCATCCATCCATCCTGAGGGACTGGTGTACCCTTCCCCCCAATCTAATGGTAAACTATGCCATAAATCTTTTCAAAGTCCAAACAACGTTACAACCTGCCATATGTCAAACCCCAAGCTGCATTTAACCAAGTCAAGACGATGCGCATGCTTTCCAACTTCTTTAGGTCTACTCAGGATGCACTGTTGGTGGCGCATATGAGAGATCTGAAAGAAAACTACTTAATTCTCTCACCTCTGTTCTATCAAATTTGGCAAGCTCGGAGCAATTATGAATGGCAGGTTCTTTCCCATAACCACTTAGTTTTAGTTTCCACTGTAAGCACGCTAGTTTTTGAAGCCGAATAGATGAAACTCGGTGTTCGAGCTAAACGGAAGCGTGCATTTTTGGATTGGGGGCCAAGGCTGGGTTCCGTTAAACTCCGGTGTTTTTTGCTGTTCCGAGTTCCGTACATAGCTATTCCAGTTCCGGCTCATAGAAGTAACAGAACCCAGCCCTGATTGGGGCTCACTTCTCGTAACATTCCAAAAATCACTTACTCGAGCTAATTTCGATCTCGGGGTTGGTAGAAAATGCTCCGGCCATACATTTGTTAAAAACCAGTTGAAATCTTTACACCTCAATGTTTTCCTCAGCTCAATTCTACCACTTATATCGGTGGTATTACCAATTTTTGCTGCTTCTAAATATACTTTTTTGTTATTGAATCAAAATTTGTTGATACGAGGAGCTGTTTTGTAGAAAAGGTATTTCCATTCATCCATCCACACTTCGGCGGCTCTAGCCAGATTCTCATTAAGGATACTTCCGGAATTTTGACCTTTGGGAAAGTCATGAGGTGATGCCTTTCGGAATATATGGCCAACATGAGAGCATGGTAAGATCTCCACGCGGCCGCCACATTGCCAAATCTATAAGGATTATATACAGCATGTTGAAAGATGAGTTTTCCGATAAGAAAGTCGACCCTCGATAATTCGCTAATCTGAGAATCCCTGGGGGACCGGCCCCAGGGTGGCGGATTAACGAATGGCTTTTACATCGAAAATTGTTCGCGGAGGACCGGACCCATGGTGGGGATTAACGAGAGTTGATCGAAACATATCAAACGCAGTGTTTGAATCTGTTATACAGTTTTAACACAACAGCAATTCAAACACTGATCAAACGTACTCTGAATGAAATCTCAATATTCTCGCCACCCCAAATGTCCATACGGGAGTCATAAGTGCCAAGTTCTTCAAAGTATTGTTTATCAATACTGAACAGTCCGCCGGCCATAACAGGAGAACTATAAGTTGAAAAATGACTATATAGAACCAAGAATTACTCAATAGGCGCAGTTGGATTGGAAGCGCGACTCCTAACAACATGCGAAGGCACCGAATACCAACGAAATTGCAAGTTCCAATTAAAGCCGCCTCGAAACAACTCGATTCCTTTTTGGTAGGCAAATGTTCTATCATTGATCACATCGATGATGGGGCACACAACAGCCTTTCTTAAAATTCTTTTATATAAATGCATATAATTGATAAACTGGAACCGAACACCTCTCGGCGCTCGTAACTCCAGGTAGTTTAAGTTTAATATGCACGGTGTACAAAAAATCCAAAAAGGTGAAAACAAGGGTCAAAATTTAAAAAATTTTGCCAATCGATTCAGCTATCCGAGCGTTTCAAAACAAGTACCATACCATGAGGGGGGAGGGTTGTGGGTTTTACCCATGGCCGAGTGGCTAAAGCGCTCAGCTTTCACTCAAAGGACGCGGGTTCGATACCGCGCTAAAAAGCCGTTTTTTATTTTATTGCCAAAAGTCATGAAAATTTTTGCATATACATATATATACCCCGCATATGCAAAAATTTTCATGACTAAATAAAAAGTGTCCTTTTAGCACGAGATCGAACCCGCGTCCTTTGAGTGAAGGCTGGAAGCTTTAGCCACTCGATCAAGGGCAAAATTTTAACATTATTTTTTAATTTTTTGTCAAGAGCAAAAAAATTCTGCACATGATAGGAATCGATCCCCGAGTGCAATTTATACGAGCCGAGCGACTTCACCACTCGGCTATGTAGACTTTTAGATGTTATGTTTAATATTTAAAGATATACCGATTTTCTTTGATTCGTGCCAACAAAGGTTCAATCCAGCCTAGAATTTCATTCGACTTTTGCATAACTACAAATAATACGTTACCTGTTGTGCACTCACAGTGGCTATCCAAGAATGTCAAAACTTCGCCTTCTGCTTCCTGAGCACCCATTAAGCGTGCTCGTATCAAGCCAACACGAGATTTTGCTCTGATCAGTTTGGTTCGAATTGGCAATTCTCTCAAAGTTTCCTCCAAATCTTCCTTTAAAAATTCTATAAAATTTTCATTTGTTTTCGCTGTAAAATTCTTCTTACTTCTACTACTAAAGTCATCGACAAGAATGATTTCTTTCAGTACTTCCTTCGGTGTTCTGATGATAACACTAGTTACTGTTCGAAGAAGCGTGGAATAGGCCTCGTTGTGATAGACAATAATAACACTTGTTGTAGGCAACTCTGTCGGCAGGGGATAGGTCATCGCCCGGCAATTCGGCTTTCTGACATCAGGCAAAGATCGATTCAAGGCTATTCGATCACTGATCCAGATGTTGAACTAAAAGGTAAAATTGATTCTAAAGTATAATAAAATGGAACCGAACGGTGTACAGCATAGCCAAGTGGACAAAGAAACTGTCCGTCCGATCTGGCAAGTTAAGCAACGTTGGGTCCTCAGGTTCGATCCCACGAGAGCAAAAAGTGTGATGTTCACAGAAATTTCTTTTACAAACAATAGAGCAAAATTTTTTGCTCCATTATTTGTAAAAGAAATTTATGTGAACATCAAACTTTTTGCCTTCGCGGGATCGAACCTGAGGTCCCAACATTGCTTAACTTGCCAGATCGGACGAGCGGCTTCCTTGTCCACTTGGCTATGCTGTAAAAATTTTTTCCTCCCGAAAGTCCTGAGCTATAAAAATAGGTTTTATTCGAAATTTTTATTCACTTCTATTTAGCAAATTTATGATGTCATGAATCAGAAGTTCGCATGGCTCAGTGGCTAAGCTACAAGAATTCCATTTTTACAACCCGGGTTCGATCCCCATCGAGTCAAAAAATTTTTGCATGGTTTTATTTTTACTTTTGTATTATTTTTTTCACCCTGTACAATCAAGTTTGTGATGTTCAATCAGCATTGACTTTGTTAGCTTTATAGTAAGATTTACTCCACCTGATTGATTCCAAAAGTATTCTCCGCTTCTAGTTCTTCACGCGGAAGAAGCTGTACAGCTCGACCGCCTTCACCAAAACCATCGATAGGATTGAAATTGTTGGCATTCAGTTCGTCTAAAAATGGTTGCTCAGTATGTATATTTTCAAAATAACAACCATCTGTAAGATTAGCGCGCCGTTCCGCTGGCAAATTTCCGTTGTAATGTCCAACTACCAGTTGTATTCCACGACCAACGTAGGAATCTCTGTCGATGTTCGTTTCCGTTTGAGAATTGGATGATCCCAAAATCTAAACAAGTACACGGTGTTTCTAAAGTTCGTGTACACCCTAATTTCATGAGAATTTCCTTCATGATAGAAAACTTTTCACAAAAAAGTGATATTCTACAAAGTTATTCTTGAGATCACGACGAACAACTTTGTAGAAAATCATTTTTTGTGAAAAGTTTTCTGTCATGAAGAAAATTCTCATGAAATTAATTAGGTTGTACACGAACTTTAGGGACACCCTGTACACTTACCATCTAACATCATTTTTCGTTTTTGGTATCTTTAACACGGGAACACTCCTTCAAATTTCCGGTATATTCTGTTACTTTAAGCTATTCTGAGCAAAATTCAAAAAAAATTTTTGAAAAAAGTTGTCTAATCAGCTTTTTTCGCAGGCAAAATCAAATCAACTCAGGTGGGATTCGAACACGAGACCCTTAGCCTTGAATCTTGAAGCACTACCACTGAGCCAAATTCACAATTAAAATTGTAATTTTTAATTTCGCTTATAATTTAATATGAATTTTTTTAACAACTTTTTTTTCAAAAAATTTGTTTGAATGTTGCTCAGAATAGCTTAAAACAACAGAATATACTGGAAATTTGAAGGAGTATTCCCGTGTTAAGCATTACTGCCATACAAAAACATCTTAATTACCTTTTCCTCTGCGAACAAGATGAAAATCGTTAGCAAACACCATGAAATTAGAAATCCCAAAAACAGAAGACAATATACCAAGATATTCCTCGAACGACGACCCGGTTGTTGCCTATATAATCGAGACAACCGGAAGCCATACCTACCCATCGAGGAATGTTGCGAAGTTCAACGTACACCCAATGGCATTTTCACATTTCAGCTTGATTCACTAAACAAACTTTGTAATTATTGGGTTGTACCATAAATTTTCGGGCTTTTGAAAAAATCGAAATTTCAAAAAGTTCTCCTCCAAATCGGCTGATTTTTTCTACATAGGGAACTCGAATCTGAAGAAATTTGTTAATTTTAACTACAAGGAAGTACCCATACAATGGGTATACTCTCTAAAAAGGTCTCATAATGAGAATCGTTTAAACTTGCTTAAATCAGTGTCAGGGAAATTTTTTCATGCATTGGAAATGCGCGCAAACGATTCCCCGCCTAAAAAAGCCCTAGACGATCGTTTTTCCGATGAAAATCCGAATGTTGGCTCATTTTCGCTTCAATACACCCACCTCTTTCCCTGAATCAAGTTCAGGGAAGCATTTTCAGGCACTATTACTTTTTTCTCCGATTAAGTCTTCCCCTTACTTTTTTCCTCTTTTGTTTCAATACAAACGTAAATGTCGGTAAATAGATTGCCTGATTCCAAGGAATTTG
Organism: Acrobeloides nanus; assembly: GCA_900406225.1. Classification (NCBI taxonomy): domain Eukaryota; kingdom Metazoa; phylum Nematoda; class Chromadorea; order Rhabditida; family Cephalobidae; genus Acrobeloides; species Acrobeloides nanus. The sequence continues at coordinate 12,883 of OZJO01000931.1, read as the reverse complement.
TGTATTGAAACGAAAGAGGAAAAACGTAAGGAGAAAAAAGTAATAGTACCCATTTTCACGATTCTGCGCGCAAACGATTCCTCGCATAGAAAAACGCCCATAGGAATCATTTTTGTAAAGATTCCATTCAAATAGTAAAAGCCCGAAAATTATGGTACAACCCAAATAAAATCACATAAAAACTCGCGGCATTAAAAAGAAGGAAAACAATTGAAAAGGTGTTTAATTTGTTGAATCGAATAGGCGATCTCCTTCTTCTCTCCTCCATCCATCTTGTCTCGATTAAGGGGCATCTATAGGTAAATTTTAAGATAGATCGATTTATGTGCATTCGACGCATGACCTTCAAAGTATTGTCAAAATAGGTTACTTAAAGAGAGGGGAGAAAAGGAAGAAGAAGATGAAGAAGAAGAGGACAGTTCCTTTAGTGGAGCCTAAATCAAGAAATGCTGGCCAAATAAGTTTTATATAATACGCGATTGGCGCTTGATAGGTTAAGGGACGACGACAAATGAGAAAAAGGGGTGATAAAATCTTGTAGATGCGTCGAGCTATAAATCTTTTCATGGGCAACACAGAAAAAAAGTGTCACCCACTTAGCGCAGGAGCAAATGATGCAATAGCTATCTTGAATAGGAAGGGTTCGATCCTCGCGGGGTCGAAATTTTAATTTTAGCGAATCAAAAAAGTTAACTAATAATACCAGTAGAGGGTCCCACAGAGATCAAAATCGAAAAATAACGATAGGCAAAATTTTTTCATGTAATTTTCTGGGGTTTTGCTTTTACAACTTTTTTTGATTCACTACAATTAAAATTTCGATCCTGTGGGAATCGAACCCTTCCTATTTAAGATGACTATTGCGCCATTTGCTACTGCGCTAAGTGGGTGACACTTTTTTCTGGTTGGTCATGAAAAGAGTTATATGGGTTGTTTTGTTTTTATTTTCTTAGACTTAATAGTTAAAAAATGACAAAAAGGAAAATTTTCGATGTGAAATATCTCACAAAATACTAATCCCTTTGTACCTAGCATCTTCTTCACACGGTTGTCCTTCGAACAGGCTGCTGGGAGCTTTGTCGGCTGTTGACCTGTAATTACAACGCCATTGGTTTTTAACACCGACCTTGGTCGAACAATAATGATTGGCGACATATTATTTTGAGTGGTCTCGAAAAAATTGAATAAATTCCATAAGTTTTTTTATAATATACAGGGTGTTTCAGATGAAACCTACGTATTTTATTTTGACATAGCTTTTTTCTGGAAAAGTATTCTGAATTTCCGACTTTTGGAAAATAACGAGCTAATTTGTCCATTTTAAGCATTTTGCTTTTGAAAATCTTGACTTTGGACAAAAAGTTTTCGCCCGAGCTGGGATTCGAACCCATCCCTTTATGAGCAAAAGCGAGAGCCATACCACTCGGCTATGAAGGTCGGTTTTCGCCGGGAAATTTTAAACGAGTGACTAACCGACCTTCATAGCCGAGTGGTATGGCTATCGCTTTTTGCTCATAAAATCGCGCTCAAATCTCATTTTTTCTGACTCATCTTGTAGAATTTTTACATTTTACTGTTTTTTTTTGAAGTACAGGGTGTATAAAAACCGGAAGTTGGACGATTTTTTCATGTTTTTTCAGTCCGAAATTTGTTTCAAAAATGAACCTATTAGGGCTAATTTTATGCGAGGAATCGACGCATTTCCAACGCTTCCCTCACCCTGAATCAAGGAATCGGAATGTGTGTATTAAAGCGAAAATCGAATATTTTTAGATTGTCTGCCTGAAAATGACTTTCTGGAGGTAAATTTATGCGAGAAATCGATTGCGCGCATTCCCGAATCTTGAAAATGCTTCCCTGATTCGGGGAAATAAATGTGTGTATTGAAGCGAAAATCGAAAAATTTTGAAGTTTATCAATCATATTTATGGGAGTAATCTCATGCGGGGAATCGATTACGCGCATTCCCGAATCCTGGAAATGTTCGTTTGACCCTGAATCAGGAATTTTTTGTGCATTGAAACGAAAATTAAGGGTTTTTCCAATTTTTGATGGAAATTGATGAGGAAAACCACCGTTTCCGAGGTAATTTTATGCGGAGAATCGAATGAGCTCATTCTCGAAATCTGAAAATGCTCGTTTGACCTGAATCAGGTGCATTGAAGCAAAAAAGACATTGCTTGTAATCATGTGATCGCTTCAATACACAAAAACTACTTGCAATTCAGGCAAAAATTTAACTGATATTCAATATTTTCCCGCCAAAAACGACTTCGCAGGGATGCCTAGAAAAGTATAAATAGCTCAACCAAAAGTTGAACTATCCATGCAACCCGTGATTTTTTTAATTAGAAGGGGGGGGGGGGGGGGTACACGAACCCTCATGATGGATGGATGAATGAATATAAAGGCGGGAGGTCCGAGGATGAGTGGTGAGGTGGGGGGGGGGGGGGGGGGGGTACTGCCCCCCCCCCTTGGTAACCTATGGAACTTGCTCCTAGTTTTTTTATACACCCTGTACTACAGAGAGAACTTCAGATTTATTATGTGTAAATAATCAATTTTACAAAAGAGTTAGAGCCACTAATTACAAACAACGTATAAATGGATATGGCTTTGATATGAAACCATTTCTTTTCTTTACAACAAGATCTCAGTTTCGTCGTCGGTTATGCACGATTGAATATCTCCATTAGTCAGTTCCCTGGTTAAAGTTTCCGTTTTTGACTTCTCTAGTGAATTAAAAGAAAATATGCAAAAAGACGGCGATGGTGTTTGGGAATTTGACGGTGGCGTATGCAAATTTGGCGAAGGTGAGTTGATGTGAGTGCTCGAAGTGGGATGAATCGAGCAATGGCTCTAAAAACCAAACGATTTTAATAACCCGATAATTAAAGGACCAGTCCAGTGGGGAAAAAGTTGCCAATTTTTGTTAACATTCAGAAAATTCATGAACAATGGAGCATTTTTTGTTTTTACGACATGTTCTGAGTCGTTGTAGTTTTCGAGATAATTGTGTTTGAAATTTTGAATTCAAAAAAGTTTGTGTATTACAACGAAAACATGTAATTTCAAACGCAACTATCTCGAAAACTACAACGATTTAGAGGGTGTCGTAAAAACAAAAAATGCTCCATTTTTCATGATCTTTCCGAATATCAACAAATCATGGCAACTTTTTTCCCACTGGACTGGTCCTTTAATGCATGCATACCGCTCCATCCGCTCGCACAGAAATCGAACTAATTTTTCTTCCATTCGAAAATGTTCGATCGACATAACCAAGGATTCTATAGCCGACATTTTCTCTCAGATGTCTACTGGCATCTTCTGTAAAGCTTTGTATTCTTCGCCGGTGCGACTTCAGCATTTGGGTATGTGCTACTTTAATGGCACGATTCATTAAAGTGAAGATTAACGGGTAGGCCGAGCAGCTTATATAAGGCAATAAGTGGATGAAGTACGAAAATACAACAACTAAATTTACGTTTTTTAGTTATACACAATGAGTGCGCTTGAATCTCACCTGCTCTGGGGATATTTTCTAGAAAACGGAGTGTAAACAAACTGATCCAATATGGTGACCAACATAACACATAAACCAAAGTTAAGACCAATACGGTTGTGATCACTTTGCGAATAGCAAGATCATTTGAACCACTAAAATTAAGATTCCACTTTTTCTTACACAATTATTTTTTTCTCGCGTCAAGATGCCGTCATGACTCCACGATACTGTCATGATATCGCGATGCCGTCATGACGCCGCCGTGATGCCACGATGGGTCGTGACGCCACGATGCCGTCATGACGCTATTATGACGTCGCGAACCGCCATGACACCTTCGTGGCTTCTCGATGCCGTCATGAAGCCACGACACCGTCGTGACATCGCGACGCCATAATGATGTCACGAAGCCGTCATGGTGTCGTATGTCGTCATGACGTCGACGTTGTCATGACGTCATGAAGCCACGATACCGTCGTGACATCGCGACGCCGTAATGATGTTACGACGCGGTTGTGGTATCGCGATGCCGTCATGATGCCGACGCTGTCATGATACCGCAAAGCCGTCATGATGTCGTATGTCGTCATGACGCCGACACTGTCATACCGTCGCGGGTGGGATGAAGAGGGATGACCCCTCAACATGATAACATAATATCTGGATGACCCCGTTTTTAGGCATTTTTGAGGAGGTCCCAAAAACTTTTTAAATTCCGACGCGCGAGATAGAACGTGGAAGGTCCATTGGGAGAGCATAATAACAGGAAGGGCAATTTATTTTTCAAAAATTTTGAAATGAATAACAAAATCTATACTTTTTTCCAAGCATGGTAGTTTCCGCACGTTTCCTAAAATTCATTTATGGTGTTGCTTTATAAAAACAAAGTATTTATACCTAAGAAAGAAAGGCACTGACATATACCAATAAATAATCCCAATCAAAGGTATTGCATAACTAGCTATACATGCCCATATGCTGAAGAACAGTTCGATTTCTAAAGTTTTTTTCATAACACCCTTTTGTTATAAACAAAAAATCTACTTTGTGGGGGAGCAAAAGAACACTTCGAAATCACCGTCACTTCCCTCGTAGTTTCATTCGCGTTCACATAAAGCTTGTGGATATCACTATAAGCAAACACTGGCCATAAAAGTAGCATAACAATCGCCAACGCACCGATCACTTTGAGAACGGCAAACTATAAATTTGTTTGAGTTCAAATAAGAAAAAAAATCCCTCTAGGCAGTGCTCTCTAATCGAAAAACCGGCATGTGTAGTTTGTTGTAACTTTTTATGGTTTGAAGTTGTTCGTCAGCATTGGACCTATTGATATAAGAATGGATGCCTGTGTTGTAGATGACAGTCTTTGTCCAGAAGCCATGATTCTAGGATGGGACACCATAAGGAGATTAAGTGCTGAAGGACATGATGTCACTCTCCGTGCCAGAGATAATGCTATCAACATCGGACGAGAGATAATTCCCCTCATAGCGTACGCGAATTTGGAAGAGAATCGTCCTGTTTACGATATGTTAACATCACAAGATGAAGTTATCGAACCCATGACGTTAAACACAATTGCGGAACGACGTCAAAGAGTATGCTCCAATCATGGGAATTTCTTGTCACACCCAAAGAATTAATGCATCAAAACATATCTATGGATTGTGTGAAGATAATATACTAGCAATAAAAGTGGTTATAGTGGATAGACTAAGGGCAAGCAAAGTTGTTCGTCAGCATTGGTTACATAGTTTTGAAAAAAATCCTGTCGAAATTCGTTTTCTAGAAGAAGGTATACCACGTAGCTATGTTTCGTTAGTCTAACGATTACTGACGTATATCTCCTTCCAGAAAACGAATTGCAATAGGATTTTTTTTCAAAACTATGCATGCAATACTGACGTACAACTTTGTAGCACATCGTTTTCAAATCCGTGTTAACCATAAAAAGTTACAACAAACAAACTACATATACTAAAATACAGGTTTTTCGATTACAGATCACTGCCTCCAGGCCCTTACCTTGAGGCTAGCAGCTCGACGTTTCTCTTGACCTTTAAGACATACAGTCGAATAGCATGTTCGGCTAATGAGAAAAACAATCATTGGAGCGGCAAATTTGTTAATTCCGTCGAAAATCAAGTAGGAAACGCATGCAAATGCACTTAATTTCCATGTTCCGAGAACAAGCTCGGATATTAGTAGAAGCATCCCTAAAATATCCATTTTATTCCAAGAACTTATTAACAGAAATTTTTTAAAATTCGACACAAACATGCGAATAGAAAATTCAAAAAAAGACTCTCTTGGGACACTGTAAGTGTTATTAATTAGCATTTTTAATATCAATTTTAGGTACTTGTGAACCTTGGGTGTAGATTGAACGTGAATTTTTTGCAAAAAAACTTTTTTCTTTGGAAATTACCTTTCTAGGGGTAACTTTATGTGGGGGAATCGATTGCGAACATTCCTGAAGCCTGGAAATACTATTCATCAGGAAAGGGCTGTTAAATTCAACAGCTGTGAGGGTCCCTTGTAAGCCTTTTTCCCGGAAAAATCAGATTTTCCCGTAACATGTATACAGTAGCAGAAATAAAAGTTTGAACAACATTAGGGTCTTTTCTCCAAAAAAATTTTTTTGAAAAATGACCTTATAGGGGTAAAAATAGGGTGAAAAATCGATTGCGCGCACTCCCAAATTGTGAAAACGCTTCCTTGACCCTGATTCAGGGAAAAACGATGTGTTTATTGAAGCGAAAAATAAATATTTTCGGATTTTTATGAGAAATCCGTCGATTCTTAGGTTTTTCTAGGCGGGGAATCGATTGCGCGCATTCCCGAACCGTGAAAACACTTCCTTGACCCTGATTCAGGGAAAGGATACGTATTTACGTAAATAAATTGATTTTTGCTTCAATACACCAATTTCTTCCATGAACCAGGGTCAAGAAAGCGTTTTCAAGGTTCGGGAATGCGCGCAATCGATTCCCCGCCTAGAAAAACTTAAGAATCGACGATTTTCTCATAAAAATCCGAAAATTTTTGATTTTCGCTTCAATAAACATACCGTTTTCCCTGAATCAGGGTCAAGGAAGCGTTTTCACAATTTGGGAGTGCGCGCAATCGATTTTTCACCTTATTTTTACCCCTATAAGGTCATTTTTCAAAAAAATTTTTTTTAGAAAGGGCCCTAATTTGCACCCCCTTTTTATACAAGTAACAAATACAAAAAAACCGTTTTTGAAACGGATTGAATTCCGCGGAGATAAGGCAATTTTAATTTTATGATTTTTGGTGTTCAAAGTTTTATTTTCGCTACTGTATATTTTTTGAATTTTATCCCCCATACGACTTCTCTATGAAGATATGAGCGATGAAATTTCTTGAAATTATTAACGTTTGAATTTTTTACATCTTTGATGCAAAAGCTTATGATGTAGTCTATATACGTATCATCTTGTTTAAATAATAGGCTTACGCGTGATATTTCTCTCTTCCCAAACCCTATTCAATTTGTGTGATTGGTACACAGCGCGTAAGTATGTTGCCTTTTTGTACTTATGCTGCATAGAATACATCATAAGCTGTAATTTTAGTAAAAAATTAATTTGTGAGAGAAATTTCATTAGGCTGCGTTCAAGCATGTCAGAAAAGTTGTCAACAAATTGTCAAAAATGTCTAACTTTGCCTGATTTTCAATAAAATCGTGTTTATTGAAACGAGTGGTAATAAAGCATATAATTTTATTGGTCGAGAAGACGCAAAAAAATTTGTTGCAACATGACCAATCGTTTCAATAAGCACGATTTTATTAAAAATCAGGCAAAGTTAGACATTTTTGACAACTTTTTTTTTGGCATGCTTGAACGCAGCCTTTACAAAAAATGCAATAAAAACCTCGACCTTTCACAGCGAAAGGCCAAAATTTGGCAAAAAATTTTGCATTTTGCTCAAAATTTTTTGGCGACTTCATTTACGATTGTGCATAGATGGATAGGGGGAGGGGTCGTAAAGCCTCCTCGCGCTGTGTCCCTTCCCCGCGAGGTCTAAAGGAAATTTTTTCTGTTTTTGGTCCAAAACTTCTTAAAAACGATATTTTTAAGCTAAAAATAGCATTTTTAGGCAAAAAATTTCATCTTTTATTACCCCAAAAATCGACCGCTTCGTGGCAGCTCCCCCCCCCCCATTTTTTGAGGTCCTCACGGGGTCATAATTACGACCCCCTATCCATGTATGATTGGACTTGTTGGTGTAATAGTAAGACTTTTTGCACTTAAAATTTTAAATTCGAAGAGGTCGATTATAAGTGTGATGACCGTAAATACTGTAAACCCTCCTTAGAGGTTTTGTGTGCATTTTTAACGGTTTCGGGCATATCTGGGGGTGGTTAATTTTTCAATCCCTTGATAAACAACCACCCCAGATATGCCCGAACCCGTTAAAAATGCACACAAAACCTCCAAGGGGGCGTTTTTTATAGTATTTACGGTAAATTTTTTTGGAAAGGAAGAAATTAAACGTTCAACCCTGGTGAGATAGAATTTTTCATTCTTACCAATCATAATTATCAAGTCCGAAATACATAGAGTAATAATATAGAAGAGAATCGACTTAGGCACTTTTACACTCGAAGTAAATAGTAAAGGCCCAACAACAAACAAAACCCAACCATTCACCAGGAAACCGATTATATTAAACCCGATATACGTGTATGCTACATATTGACGAACTCCCTAAAAGATAGACACTATTATAGTCTATTTCAGCGAGAGATATTATGGAAACTTCCTGACCCCAGTTTTGAACGATTCCGTCCGATCTGGCAAGTTAAGCAACGTTGGGCCCGCTGGTTCTACGAGGTCGAATTTAGGGGGTCTGATAAAAAATTCTCAAAGATCACGCTCGGGGATCGAACCAGTGGACCCAACGTTGCTTAACTTGCCAGATCGGACAGAATCGCTCAAAACTGTGGTCGAGAAGCTTCTATAATACCTCTCACTGAAACAGACTATAACGCTTAAAATAATTTATATATACCCGTAATGGACGATCTGCTGATATCTCAGTGTAGTTATAATAACTGATATTCTCGAATGGATCTTGTTGCATAATGCAAAAGTTATAGAATCAGTATTACGAATTCACAGGCCGAAATTATATCTCATTAAACAATGTCTTGGCATGTGATGATGGTGTGTGGTTTGGTTCTTCCTATTGATCTGCCACTTCTTTCGAACCTAGAAAAATGCTTGTCTTAACACAAGAATACTGCTTCAAATTTCTAATATATTCTGTTATTTTAAGCTATAGCAACATTCAAAAAAAATTTTTGAAAAAAGTTATTAAAAAAATTCATGTTAAATTGTAAGCAAAATTAACAATCACGATTCTTATCGTAAACTTGGCTCAGTGGTAGTGCTCCAAGATTCGAGTCTACAGTCTCGGGTTCGAATCCCACTTGAATCGTTTTGATTTTGCCTGCGAAAAAAGCTGGCATATTTCATGTCTAGACAACTTTTTCTCTAAAAATTTGTTGAATGTTGCTCAGAATAACTTACAATAAGAGAATATACCGGAAAGGATTATTCCCGTGTGAAATACGTGTATCGTAAAAATGTTATAGCAGGAAAAATTATATCACGAGAAGGAGCTATAAATGGGTTCAAACAGAATAATTTATCACGACTTTTATGCCTACACTTTTTGAATGAGCCTAATTAATCTAGATATCCGATTTTTGTCATCAAATTTTGTATAAAAAGGGCAGCAAAAATTAATATAAGATTCTCCTACTAGGAAATTGATTATGACCAATAATTAGCAAATAAGGGGGCTGAAACGGTTGTATGGAGCAACTTTTAAGGATATTATTAGTTCGGAATTGTGTGTAAAATTATTTCAACTTTAATTGGGTTGTTCAAAAAGTTGTGACAAAGAACAGTCAAAAAGTGTGTGACACCGTTTTCCCTGAATCAGGGTCAAGAAAGTTTTTTCACGCTTCGGGAATGCGCTCAATCGATTCCTCGCATAAAATTACCCCTATATGGGTTCTTTCTAGAAAAAAATTCGGGCCCAAAATTCATGCCCCACAAGGAACAAGAAGTGTGCTCTCAAAATTTTCAACACCAGTTTCCTATGTCGAAACCCCCCCCCCCCGAATACAAAATTTTGATGAACTTTTTGAAAATTCGACTTTTTTATCCCAAGAGGATAAAAATTCCTGACGTACAATTCTACGTATCGGCATGATGTAAAACTTCGTTTCCGATTTTTTTTAGAGCATTTCAAAGTTATGAAAAAGTTTCATTTTTAGTAGAATTTTCATGGGATTTCGCACGAACTTTTGAAAAAAGGTGTTAGAAATCACGTGGCATGTATTTTCGCTGATAAATCGGACCTACTAAGTAGAAAAATATCAAAGGTATAGTCGAAATTTTTTTCGGTTACCACAGAACTTTTTATTGAATCAGACAACGTGTACATTGAAACGAAAAGAAACGTAGATATAGCTTTTTGATGCATCCCTGCGTGGTCGTATGGCGGGAAAATCAGGATTAGTACTAACTACTAACCTTCCCCGTATCATTTGTTATCAAACTTTGAACTAAATTTCCTCAAAAACGAAGAATTTATTTTTCACGAAAATTGGGCTACTACCATTTTTCGATGCGCTCTATCGATTGGCGGTGGAATTTTTCACAGCTTCCTTCAGGAATTCAAATTCAGGTTTTCGTTTCAATACACTGACCATTTCACGTTTCTGCAATGTGCGCAATCGATTCCCCGCATAGAAAAACCGAGTCATTTTTATAACGATACGATTGAATTTTCAACAGCCGGTTATAGTCTGTTTCAGAGAGAGAGAGAGAATAAAAGCACTGCTCACATAGCTTAGTGGATAAGTAAGGCGACTGTTCAATCTGGCAAGTTAAGCAACATTGAACCCGCAGGGCCAAAACTTTAGACTTTCAAAAAAATTCGTTGATCGAACCTGCGGGCCCAACGTTGCTTAATTTGCCAGATCGGACAGTCGCCTTACTTATCCACTGAGCTATGTGTGCACTGCTTTTATTTTCTCTCTCGCTGAAATAGACTATATTTTCCGAAAGACCAAATATCATTATTTCAATTAGACAACAATCTGGATGAACTTAAAGATAATCCTGGCGCATGTTAAAGATAATCCTAGTCATAGCTCATAATAACAACCTTTAACCGATTCAACTCAAATGACAAAGCTTTTTTAACGTCTAATCTCTTTTGACGATGTAAGCAAAAAATTTGTATGCATGAAAAAATTAAGCTAAATCGTTGAAAATAAGACTTCAATTGTTGAGAGCAAATTTCACGCCATGATTTTTTGTTGGAAAAACATAAATAACAACTTTCATTATAAAATTTCAGCTGTTTTCCGTTCTGTTTATAGGATGGTATAAAATTGAACAGTTTCGCAATTTGGCTTTCTCTTTAACGTCAATAATTACGAAAGCAGGTACGTAGCGAGAGGAAGGTCAAGATGTCAAATTGATTCTGAAATTCAAAAAATGAAATATTTTCCTAATGGTCTCCGTATCCAGGACAAACAACTTTTTTAGCAGTGACTCCCCTCCTCCTACTAGATCCTAGTTAAGTGTCAGACGAAATGTATTTTATGCTATTTAACAAGCCAACCGTATAAATATCAAACCGGAAATTCGATATTAAAAATGAAAGAGTAAAGTCAAAAATGCACATTATATTTGCAAGTACTTCACTCACAATGGCACAAAAATAATAACGAGATCCACAATTTTACCTCGAAGTCATGCAAACTTATTTCCTATTATGAAAAGAGACTGAAAGCATAGGTTGTTAAGTTCTCGAAACAAGGCGTAACTCATGGGATTTAGGTATCCAAGGTATCAAGGGAAATTTTTGAATAACCTCTAGCATACCATTCAAGTCATAAAAACTAAGCCATTGTTGTTCAATCTAAAAGTTTTGAAACGTCTGTACGTGCGTACGTACGTTGTCCGTGTGTCCGTTCGTTCGTCCATCCGTCGTCCGTGTATCTGTCCGTCGTCCGTCCGTCTGTTCATCCGTCCATACGTCCGTCGTTCATGTGTTCGTCCGTTCGTCTGTCAGTCCGTTCGTTCGTCCATCCGTCCGCCCATGCGTACGTACGTCCGTCGTCTGTGTGTCTGTCCATCGTCCAGTCATCCGTTCGTTCGTCCGTCTGCTTATCCGTCCATACGTACATACGTCCGTTCGTTTATCCATTCGTCTATCCGTCCGTCCATCCATACGTACGTACATCGTCTGTGTATCCGTCCGTCGTCCGTTCGTTTGTCCATCTGTCTATTCGTCCATACGTACGTCCGTGTGTCCATCCGTCCTTTCGTTCGTTCATCCGTCCGTTCGTTCGTCTGCCTGTCTGTGTGTCCGTCCATACGTAGTCTGTGTCCATCTGTACGTACGTCCGTGTGCCCGCCCGTTTATTCGTCCGTCCGTTTGTTCGTCTGCCTGTCCGTCCGAGATTTGAGGGAGGGGAACCACCCTGGTTCCTCCTCCCCGTCCCCCCTAGTTACGCCACTGATTGCAGCACATTTGAGTCAAAAGTTCACCCGGCTTTATTTTTTTCTAGAAAATACAAATCTGGGAGGAGATAAGGAACCCTGGACGTCTGTAACGCCGACGCTTGCGGCGTCGTCATCTGTAACATCGGCTGAATATAGGTGCGCGAAGCGTGCATCAGTTATTACTACAAATTTACATCTAACAAACTAAAACGGTAAGTAGCCACTATAGCGTGACATAACTTGAGGATAAAAACATACAACGAACTATAGTCATTTCAAAGAATTGATGCTATTTTTAAAAATCGGATAACTCAACTGAAACTCATATAACAAGCTACGCAACGATGTCAATTGATGCTAATAGAAGCATAAGTCTAAAATTTCAAACAAAGTGATCAAAAAACTTCTTCCGGCTGAATTAACCGGATGCTAACTCGGCATATTACCTTCAACGAAGCGTCTCATAAAGCCTTAGAAACTTTATTAAAATGCTGAAATTCATTCTAGTTAACATTGAAGAAAATTACATCACTTCTTTGTTAAAAACGAAACACGGCACGGACAGTAGCGAAGCAAATAATAAATTCTTAATAATCAAAAGTTTGAGCTTCTTGAAAGTACGCAAAAATGACCAACTTCCTCACGCGTTCAAACTAGAGAATCATTAAAAATATTTTTTTTGTATTGCCACGTAACTCGTGCACAAATAAAGATATTCCGAGTGAAATTAAACGCTAGCACAGCCTACAGCAATTTTGGCAAAAATAAGTTTGGGGAAAACAAAAACACATTTCATTGAAAAGCGTTTTCA
>OZJO01000930.1:1490-35561 GCA_900406225.1 Acrobeloides nanus | reverse complement strand
GAAGAAAAAAGATTTAACATTTTTCTGCACTATATGCTATATAAAAAATAAAGTAAAAGTAAAATTTGTTCTCATAGTTCAGTGGTAACCTGATCTGAAAGTGTTTCAAAGGTCCTAGGATCGACTTCTAGCATAAGCAAAAAGTTTTTGAAAAAAATTTGAGATTTAAAAAAATGATTCTTTTCTACACCTTGATTACAAAAGTTTGGTACAAATTCTTGAATTGGGTTAAAAATTTCCCCCTTTGGACCACCCTCCCCACCCCAAGTTGATCCCAAAATTACCTCTCTTGGACTATCCCCCTGAGTTGGGCCCAAAATTACCCTTCTTGGAACCCCTGGTTAAAATTTTCCCTCCTGTACCCCATCTCCTGAATTGGGCACAAAATTTTTACCTCTTGATAGTTTTTCGCATACTAATTTTTCTTTACTTTTCTTTCCCCTTTGTTCAATATTTATGTAGTCTTTTTTTCAATATTTATGTAATTAGTATTAGCCTTTTCTTCATAATCTATTTTAATTTTTACTCAAAATTTAGTAAGTGGAAAATTTTTTTCAAGTTTTCAATTTAAAAAAATTTTCTACTGAATTTTTTCTTTCTTTCTGATGCATTTTAATTTGTCGAAATCAGGGTTTTTCAAGGAGGAATTCGACAAAAAAATTTTTAATATTTCGTCTGAATGGCATGCAGTTATGTTAATTGTATGAAATTTTCTCTTAATGTTTTGTGTCTTGCATTCATTCTTAAAAGCATATTTTGTTGAATAAACTATAAATTTTATTTGATAATTTGTATCTTGATAATAAAATGCAAAATAAAAATTTGTAAATTTATTGTAAACAAAAAATTTCAACAAAAAATATTAGACTGTTCAATAAATTCGCTTATAATTTTTTGGTGGAAGTGGAGAAGGATGAAGACCATGGGCTCTTCATCTTCTTCTTCGGATTTTATGTATTCACCATACAAAATTGAGGGTTTATACTACTTTCATCTCCTCCAAGCATGCTTTCATCTTCGTCATGTATGCTTTTGATACTCGCTGTCCTCTGGTTCTTCTTGGGCTTTTAGCTCTTTTTCATTTTCAAGCTCTTCTTGGTCTTCTGGCCCTTCTTCATCTTCTCCAGGCATGTTTTCATCTTCGTCGTGTATGCTTTCGATACCATCATCTATGTTGTCTTCTTCATATTCAGATGCGTCGAAGTTAGGATGTAACTTTTTCTCAATTGCAGCTTCCACTATTTCTGCTTTCCAGCCGTCAATTGGTGGGCCTTTGAATTTCTTCGTGCATTCACTCTTTTAACTACTCCTAATCATGCCTGATTTTCAGGCAACATTGTGCACTGACACGAAAACATGGTTTAAATTCGAAAATTAATGAATTTAATCTACCAATAGTGTCACGCGGACTAAAACGTGTCCAAAAATGAGGTCAGCGGAAAATCGTAAAAAATGATTATTTAAAGTTCTCCAAATCGACTAATTTTTTCTAATCGGAGGTTTTCGACATAGGGGGACATGAAGCAAAATTTTTTTGTAAAAATTAAAAAATTAGGGGGTTACTCCCTAAAAATTGAAAATATGCGAATTTCAAAAATGGCTCAAAAAAAAATTTTTTCTACTTAGAGGTTTTCGACTATGGGGAACACTAATCCAAAAGGATTTTTCAATCTTGACCTCACTGGCTACCCTTACCGAAGGTTATAAATACCTAGGGGTAAAAATATGGGAATTTCAAAATTGGCATCAAATCGGCTAATTTTTTATACTCAGAGTCAAGGTAGCTTTTGCTCTCTTCTTCGTCTTCTACTACTAAAATGTATTAAAAAAGAAATTATCCAATTTCATAACCTATTCATCGAGTTATAACATATTCATCGAATTTCGAAATAGAGATTATTTGAGAAATGTCCTTTACACTTTGAAGATACTTTTTTTATTGCACGAAGAACAATTTTTCTCAGTAAACCAAAAACTAACAACAATATTTTCATGACATATCGGTAAACCGTCGGAAGATTTTACACTTTTCCTACTCGATATCAATCAATATAAACAACTGAGAAACGTACCGAAAACCAACAAAAAATGGTGTTGTCTTTTCGTATGACCAATCGAATTTATTATGATAACGATTATTTTCCATCCATGAGATAGTGTTGTTGTTTATGAGGTCGTTCGTAAGTCATAAACCGATGAAATGCACCCGAATTTTTGAAGGCTTGTGATAGTGATAATTTGATTAGGCTCGGTTTCACAAATGGGGGAAAGAAACGCGCAAGAAGGTGGAAGAAGAAGAAATATTTCATTGGAATGATGATAAAATCCGATCAGTCAATTTCGCGAATTCTCGCAGACTGTTTGAACGGTTTTTGATAGGTTTATTGTTTTTTGATTTTTAAAACTTATGTGCAGACTCGCTCACTGCATTCCTGCATTCCATATGACTCTAAAGCTTAGTGGATAGTGTTTCAAGGAAAAAATGAAAGTCAAAAAATTCCATGATCAATTTCATGGGGGAGGGTTTTTTTAAAGGGGGAACCACTTATATAAAAAAATCAGTTTTTATTACAAAAATATATTTTTAACATATATACAGGGTGTTCGGAAATTATCGACCCACTATAGTAAGAGATTTTGGTGTCATTTTAGAGCTACGAACGTGAGCTTTAAATAGACACGAAGATCTCGATGTATAGATGTTCTTAACAAAAGTTATGGTGAAAAGTATCCGACAATAATGGGTCGGATAATTTCCAAAAATCCGTCCACAAAAGTACCATCCGCAAAAGTCCGTCCGTAAATGTCACACCGCCCTCCTGACAACCTGCCGCTCTCCATGTTGTTCGGCACGAACATTTTCGTTGTAGGAAATTATGGCAAGCATTGTCCTACAATTGAATCCTACCGGGTTATATAACTTCCTTTTTGAACGGTAATGAATACAAATATAGTGGAATGAACCGATTTTTGTATATAAGTTGTTCCCCCCTCTCTTTAGCAACTTTTTTGAATCGGTCAAAAAGATTTTCTCCATGATTAGATCAAACCATCGACCATTTTGGTGTTAAGTGATCTATTTGCCACTTTATATACCATGGGTGATGACTTTTTTCAGGAAAATATCATATAGTCTTTTTTTAAAAATTTTTTAAACCTTTTTTTAAAGTATAACCTTTTAAAACTTGTATTTCATCTTCTAAGTAGTTCAAAATCAAGATCAGAAAAATTTTTTATGTATGTTTAACAAATAATTCTATCCATTTTGCTTTGGCTTCGTTTCAATTGTACACAACAACACATACTCTTCATTCGTCTTCTTCGCTTCCCTCTTGATGTGCTAGTTAGCCGCCGACTTACAGGCAATGATGTGATATCTGTATCTTTCATTCATTCATTCATTCCACAATTTGCTTGCCGGACAGTTTTCCATTGTATGCCATTTCCGGTCGACTTATTTAGCTGTTTATCGGAGAGAAAGTTAGTCATTTGAGCGGATGATGTTGTGTAAAAAAGTTGGATTTGATTTTTGAAAAGAATTCCATAGCATGGATATTGTGTGGGGGTATTCATATGGCAGAGATCATGCTCTGACTCTCTTTATTAATCTGAAAATGAGCCCGGGACCCACGGCATATCAAAAGCCGAAAAGGGAGTGACAAAGATCAAAAATTAAAAAATATTGGCAATCGGCTCAGCTAGCCGAGCGCTACAAAATGAGTACCATATCATGGGGATTTGACCCATGGCCAAGTGGCTAAAGATACAGATTTGCAATTTATAGGTCGCGGGTTCGAATCCCAGTCCGAAATTAAAGTTCTCCAAATTCCATGAAAATTTTTTTGCATATCTATATTTTACTTGAATCACTCATAACCATGTTTTCTTGGCTTATTTCCTTCAAATAACTCTTATAGATGGATATTATTTCATTGTTTCTTTGCAGACGAAGAGTGTTAGGGATTTCAATTATCATGTTATAGATTTTCGCATTGCGCTAACCATATGGTAATCCAATCATTACAGAAGGGTTAAAATGAGAAGGTCATGGGTAAAATCCCCAAAATCCCATGATACGGTACTCGTTTTGAAGCGCTCGTCGAGCTGAGTCAATTAGTGAAATTTTTTTAAATTTGGACCCTTGCTTTTCCCTTTTCGACACTTCGTGAAGTCAGGATACTTGGGGTGTATGGAGAGGCAGGATATTTTCAAATTTTTTCACCTTGATCATTTTTCAGTTAGGATATTATGTACATGTTGTCTCAGTCGTTTAGTATTTTCAGGGAGACCAAGACCGTCGAAACGAGTTTTTTTGTCTCCTTGTGTTTTAACCTATATGGTACTATTAGAAAACTGAATCAATTTATTAATCTTTATTTGTTCCATTTCCGGTGATGACTTCTCCATTTGCTAACAGAATTCTACATAAAATTCTCATCTGAGAAATTGATAAGCGGCCACTTAGCAAGCTCTATACTCACGCCGTCTCGCGGTTTTCATTCATGGCTCGTCGTGTTTGTATATTTTTTTATTTGTATTATTTTTATGGGGCCTATAATTTTTATTGCAAATTTTGAGGCTGACTTCAAAAAAGAAAATCTCCCACCCAAAATGAAGCTATTTAGTAATTTTGATAAAGAAGTTTGAAAATATTGTGAATAATGAGCTTGTTTTGTTACTGTAGTTTAGTCAAGGAGTGTGTCTGTTTTTTGAGATCAAGCAGGGCCATAAAATAATTGGTTTCTCGGGGGGGGGGGAGCTTTCCTACTCCTCCCCAAATACCACTTGAACATCAGTTTTTTCATAGGCACCTTTACCATGGGCCTCAGCGGGTCAAAGTTATGGTTGGTGTCACCCAATCCTTGCTGCCAAAAAAATCGATTTCCGTTTTGAAAAATTTCGCCAATTGTTCAACCTTTCCTCCTCCTTTATGAATAGTCCCGACAAAATTTTTGTTTTGGCATTTTCAATTAGTGACTCATATTTGTATCCTCGCATTCTCTCATTTGTAGCGATAGATACGCAAATTTGCATACTAAAAAACCTTCTTTGTTGCCGTTGTTCGGTGCGCGTTTTAAGACGTCTTTTTCGGAAAGGGTTCCTTCCTTCGGAATCATGCCTTTCTTGTGGCTTGAGCGAAATGAAAAAAGTCATACGAATGTGGGTGTCGGGCACTAAAAAACAGCGTCCGATGGTTTTTTCGAATCATTCTTACTTCCATTTCGTAATTTTTTTGTTTCGGACAAAAAATTATTAGATTAGGTCATGGAAAAGATGCAGAAAGGAGAGGTTTTTAAACAGGTTGTTGGAGAAAATTTTTGTGTCAAAAACACAAAAAAAATTTCTACAAAAATGTCAAAAATAGCATGAAATATTTATATATATGTCAAGGAAAAAAAAGAAAGAAAAGGGATGAGTGAGGTCCAATAAACATCCAAGCAACCAATCTCCCCCAGAAGATGTTGGTCGGGGGGGGGGTAGATCCTCCTTCCAACACGTCAAAATTTAATGTTTGAGATTTTGCACTCCACCCTCCCCCCCTTATACGATCTCTGGGCCTTAGCTTTGACCCTGGGCATTAGCTTTCGCACTGGGGAATATCTTTATCCCTCAGCCTTGGTCCTGAGCCCCAGTTTTGACACTGAACTTCAGTCTTGACCCTGAGCCTCAACCTTGATTCTGGGCCTCAGACCTGGCCCTGAGCCTCAGCATTAAATTCTTCTGTCTCCCATTCCAAAATTTAGCGAAATGCCAAAAAACTAAGGACATCCCAGTATTTTTGGACATTTTCCGGCATAAAAATCTTCTTTTATGATTTTTGATGGGAGACAAGAATTTGTTTCTAAAAATTTTCAATTTTTTAAACTTAATTATGCAAATGTCCACCAAAGCATGATTTTTTTGTTTCTTAATCGTCAAAAACTTTCTCATCACATCAAAATCTACCAAAAAATGTTTTAACCACTTTTCATTCTTATGCTCATCCATCCTAATTTTCTCAAATGCAATCTAGCGGGAACCTCTCTCTATGAAACAAAGAAACTGTAAAAACATTGCCTTGTTCATGGACAATTTCTTTGGGTTTTTCGATTTTCACTCGGCGGCATTTTTTTGGTCGGGCAAAAACGAGCCTACCAGCGCGGTAAAGTTTTATGCAAAAAGTTAGCAGACTTGGAAACTTTTGACAATTCCTTGTTTTCGAAATTTTTTTGTTTCGATTGATTCTTTGGCTTAGGCTTAACTGAATAGGAATTTTTCTTCTGTGTGAAAAGTTTTCTATTAAAGTGAAAACACTTATGAGTTTAACCTTATAAATTTGATGAATAGATACGTATACTTCCATAGAGGGATTTAGTCAAGGTTAGTTTATAGTGGGGATGAGTTATGGAAACAATATGATCTGTAGGTGTGTTTATAGAATGTTGTCTATGAGAATTTTCTTTTGATTTCTAAGAAATAGAGAAGATTTTTTTTAAAAATCGAATTTTTACAGGGTGAGTAAAAAAGTGCATTTTGGTGATTTTTAGGCTCGAAAAATTTTCTGGAACTGGAATTTTTTATTAAAAATAACTCATATAGGGGTAATTTTATGCAGGGGAATCAATTGCGCACATTTTCTAAGCATGAAAAAATTATCTTGACCCTGATTCAAAGAATGGAGTTGGTATACGCTCCCTGACCCTTATTCAGGGAAGAGTTATGTATATTGAAGCGAAAATAGGCTAATACAGGGTCAGGGAAGCATTTTTAAAATCCGACAATGCACGCACTCGATTTCTCGCATAGAAAACCCTCTATAGGGTTGTTTTAGTGAAAATTTAAAAATCTTGAAAAATTGAAAAAATTGCGCAAAAATCGTGCCATTTATTGGCGGACACCTTGTAGTTTTCTTCTCTTCAATACTCTCATTCTTTCTCATAATCAGGGTCAGAGAAACGTTGGGTACGTACATCCCGCTAAGGGTATGCGTACCAAAAGTACTCTCTTGCCTACGCCACTACCCTTTCCCTGGCTCAGGGTCAAGGCAAGGGATTGTTTTCAAGCTTCGTGCAATCGATTCTACGCATAAAATTACTTTTATATGGTGAAAAAATTGCGTCCCCAAATTCATGTAAAAATTCCGCGAACTCTTTGAACAATTCAATAGCTAAAAAATTCACCTGACTTCTAGACAAATCTTATTCTTTGATCGAAAAAATGTGACTTGATAAACACGTGTAATTTAGATAAAGATAGTTAGTTATTACAAGAAAAAATATATGGTTGCACGGAGCGCGATTTCTAAGAAAAATGTGCGAGAAATTGAAAGTGTCTCAAATTTTTTCTGTTTTGATAAAAGTGTAGTTAGTTATTAGAAGGAAAAGTATAAGGTTGATTGCAAAGTTCTGCGAATTTTTACATGATTATGGACTGGAAAATTGTTTTTCTAAAAAGGATCATAGAAAGAAAATTTGTGTGGAGAATCGGTCTTGATCAAAGTGTCTTATTTTGATGAGTTATGAACAAAAAAACGAAAAAAATTTTGTGCATGCTTCCTATGAGCCCCTACCAGAAGTCCATTTTTTGGCTAAAATATCCTATCTTCAAAGTAGGCTATTTCTGAGATACTAAATCCGATTCCAATGATTTTTTTTATATGTTNTGTGCATGCTTCCTATGAGCCCCTACCAGAAGTCCATTTTTTGGCTAAAATATCCTATCTTCAAAGTAGGCTATTTCTGAGATACTAAATCCGATTCCAATGATTTTTTTTATATGTTTTAGCTCTAATATAGACCTAAAAAGTAAACTATAAACCAGGTCCCAAAACTTATCCTTCACCGAGATATTTCATTTTGAAAAATGTCAGTTTTTAGCTTTTCTATATTGGCATAATTATGGAAAAATTCCTATCTCTGCGAAGAATATTCTGTTTTGCTAATTTTTTGATATGTTGTTGCCCAGAGTATATGCGAACTTTTTATGAAACGATTTTGCGCGGAACGTATGATTCCAGCTTTCTAATGACACCAAGATTATGAAACTAAAGTTTTAACTTTTGGAGATATGGCCTTAGCAACGAAAGTATGCTAAAATGGAGTTTTTGCCCCCTATTTCAACGAAAACGACGTTTCGCGCAAAATCGCTTCATAAAAAATCATTGGAATCGGATTTAGCATCTCGGAGGTAGCCTACTTTGAAGATAAGGTATTTTAGCCAAAAATGGACTTCTGGTAAGGTGTCATAGAAAGTATACATAAAATTTTTTTTCGTTTTTTTGTTCATAACTCATCAAAATAAGACACTTTGATCAAGACCGATCCCCCACACAAATTTCTTTTTATAGTCTTTTTTAGAACAAATTTCCGGTCCATAATCATGTTAAAATTCGCAGAACTTTGCAATCAACCTTCTACTTTTTCATCTAATAACTAACTATCTTTAACTAAATTATACGTGTCTATCGAGATTGAACAATATAATAAGGGCTTTTTATTTCAATATAAAAAGTTTATTTTTAGGGTTAACTAATTTGTATTTCGCTTTTTATTGAATGAAGAAGAGATTTTCTACAATTCCTATTTTTGAAATTTGAAGAAGAAAAAACAACGATGAACAACTATCATGTCAAACAGGAGTGTACGGATAATGATTTTGGTAGGTGAAATTCTTTAATTTTTGCAACAAAAAAAAGTTGAAAAATGGAGTTTTGAAAAAAATGCAAAAATTGTTAAAATCCAGTGCAAAAATATTATTCCCATGCCGGGAATCGAACCCGGGCCGCGTGGGTGAAAGCCACGAATCCTAACCACTAGACCACATGGGAAGGCAAGAGAACATTGATAATTGATCTTTTTCTTAGTTGAAAAGATGATAAGAAAATGTTTTTATAAAATTTTTTAAACATTATTTTATTTCTATTTTAACATTCAGTTAGTCAATCTAGGGATCCTGCCTCTCTCTCTTATTATTTTCAGGAGGGATGAGGGGTGTACAGCATACAGAGTTACTCCCAAATTACTGGGGCTTTTTGCGCATGCTCAAAAAAGGGGATTCTACATGCTCAAGGCTTCGAAAACCAAACTTAGACGCTTCGGGTCCAACTTAACTTGCAAGATCAGATGGTCCGGCGGCGTACGAGAGAACTATGCTTACTAGTAAGGGGATGCTCAAGTTACAAAAACGACAAGCCAGAAATATGCGAAGCGCTCAAAATTCGCATATTCTATCTAGTGACAAGGGTTGTCACTAATGAAGCTCAAGCATCAAAAAGATGTCAAATTTGGCACCAAAAAATGTCAAATTTGACACCAAAACATGTCAAATTTAACACTATAAATATGCTAATATAAATTTTATTTGTACCCAAATATTTTTATAAATCTAGGGTCAAAATTGACACTTTTTGATGCTTGAGCATTACTCGTTGTCACTGTTTGTAACTTATGTATCTCCATGCAAAACTTGTCTATTCTTCATTTCCCGTTCCGTTCAATTTTTCTTTTGCTTCAAACACGTTGAATAACGATCATACATACACGCTTCTAAGCTTATTTTGAATCACTTCATCGAAACATTTTTATATTGGTCATCATCTTCTGGACGACAAGCCTCCTCCTATTTCTACTCTCGTCTTCCACGTTTCCTCGACATGTTTGTACAGGAACCGTTGGTCATTTTTCTGGCTTTGTAGGAAATTGAATAGGCTCTCAAAATTTCTTTTGATTCGAAATTTTTCGAGGTTATTTTTGGATATGTGTCTTTAAAAGGAAGCTTGTGAGGAGAAGAGAGAGAGAAAGTGGCTGTCATCAAGCTTGCTCTGTATAAACATTTGGAAATTTTGTTGCGGGGTGGAGTGATGAGTGGTCAACAGTAGCAGATGGTCATTTTGAGGCATTTTAAGAAACGGATTTAGTTGAGGAAATTTGTTGTGGATCTGTTGATTGTAGAGGATCATAGAATGTCCTATAGTTCATTTCTGTGCTAGTAACAAAATTTTTACTCATAGTTAAGTGGTTAGAACACTAGACACCCACACTGAAGGAGGTGGGTTCGATTCCTCTCAGAGCGATTTCTTTTTACATGATTCAAATTTACAAAGTTCAACTTATTCAACTGATACATGACCCCAAAACGTGCTAATTTTGTTGAGAAAATTTGTTGCGGATCTAATGATTGTAGGAATAGCATGTCCTATAGTTCATTTCTGTGCTAATAGCAAAATTTTTACCCATAGTCAAGTGGTTAGGGCACCAGACACCCGCACTGATGGAGGTGGGTTCGATTCTTCTCGAAGCGGTTTTTTTACATTATTCAAATTGATAAAATTTAACTTATTCAACTGATACATGACCCCACAACGTGCTAATTTCACCCAGCCCAGCTGAATAAACTTATTCCCTTTCATGAATCTAGACTAGACTTCCTACCTATATCATTTTCTCCTCTTTCCGTATATTATCTGCATTTTCTATATACTATATTTGAATAGACAGTCAACCGGGTGGCAGCAGCAAACGCAACTCGTGTGTGCTACTGCTTTAGTGTATAGCTAATAAAAAGAATCCGTGCGGGTCGTATGATGACCAAGACCATGCACTCCGCAAAATTTCGGCGTTTGTGCCTCTTCTTCGCCTTCTACTACTAAAATACCCACATGTGGTTTTAGGCAACAACGGTTTAGGGGAGAAAATAGTGAGGCGAGACCGGCTAGTGTCTGTCCAGAACATCCGGCGGACAGTCGAGAAGGAGCGATTGAAGTTTTATAGGGGTCATTTCTTGAAGGAATATTAGTTTTTTGTGTGTGTGGAGACTATAGATCATTTATATATTTTTATATAATATCAAACTAGGGAGATTGTAACAAATGGTTATTTTTGGCAAAAAATTGCTGTCTTTTTTGTGGCAAAAATTTTTACCAAAGAGTTGCCATAATTTGTATATATTCTGAAAGTTTATGAAAAATGGAGCATCTTTTGTTTTTACGGCACCCACTGAATCGTTTTAGTTTTTGAGATAATTGCGTGTGAAGTTTCATCTGTGTATTATAACGAAAACATTTGTTTCAAATTCCTGATTCAATTAAACTTTGTTTATCGACGAGAAAATAATTTGAATTTCTTAAGCATTTAGGAAAAAGTAAATAGAGCCTTCTTCTCGGTTCAATGAGGCGAATACAATGACACCAAAATTATTCAATTTGAAAATTGTTTTACGTTAATGAAACAAAAACCCTGATTCATGTTTTCGTTTCAATAACCTAAAATTACTTTCAAATTGAATAATTTTGGTGTCATTTGATTCGTCTCATTGAGCCGAGAAGAATGCTATATTTACTTTTTCCTAAATGCTCAAGAAATTCAACTTATTTTCTTGTCAACAAACAATTTTTGATTGAATCAGGAATTTGAAACCTAGGCAAATGTTTTCGTTGTAATACACGGACGAAACTTTACACGCAACTAAATCAGTAACTAAAACGATTCAGAGAGTACCGTAAAAACAAAAAATGCTCCATTTTTCATGAACTTTCCGAATATATACAAATTATGGCAACTTTTTTTCGAGTGGGCTGGTCCTTTAAAAGATTTCTTACATGTACTTTTCTTAATAGTTTATCTTAAATTTTCCATATGTGCTCTCTTCCATTTCAAATACCCTTGGCTACATGTAATTTTGCGCAATGTGTCAATTTATGATTTTAGGACCATATGTGTAATTTTTATCGAAAACGAATCTAAAAACGACCCCAAAAGGGGTCGTTTTTAGGCAAATGTATGTTATTTTCTCAAATTTTCGCGTCGATATACAGCTTTTCTTGAATCCGAGGAATTTTACAAATGTCAAATTCAGATTCCTCCGCACATTTTTACCCCAAAAGGAGTCGTTTTTAGGCAAAAATCGCATTTTTACAGCTTTTCGCTTCAATACACAATACGTCTTCCCCGAATCAAGGAAGCGTCTTTTCGCTTCGACAATATCAAATTCGGATTCCCCGCATGTTTTTATCCCTAAAAGGGTCATTCCAAAAAAATTTTCGAAAAATTTTTCATCACAATCATTTCAATAAACAACTTTTGGGAAACCACTCAAAATATCGAAATTTTTTCAAAATTCATACAACCCGTTTAAATTTCGTAAAAATTAATCAATCCGAATGTAAAAACATCTGTCTGTCCCTTGTCCTGGAAAAGATTGGAATCAGTTTGTCAAGAAGAAAAAATGTGAAATCCATCAAATCTGCCATAGCGGTGGTTGACGGAACACCAATGGGGGTTGAAGAAACAAAACATTTAGCCATAAAAGGTGCTATAAATTATCGGATGCTGATGAATTTTTTTGTCTGCTGCAGAGTGTTAGAGATGGCCTTGCTAACAGACTTTTCAAGGTTGTTATATATTTAGTTGGTGTTTATTATTAATATATGTGTGACATGTTGTTTTTGTATGGGCAGGTGTGAAATGAGATTTTGATAAATTTGGGTAAGATTTGACATCCTATTTCTTGATTCAGTGCCGGACTTTCAGATAGGGTGGTAGCAATGGCGTAGCCAGACCCCCACGGGGGTACTTCAGGTAGGGCACTTTCCAAACACGGTCAAAATTAGGGGGTAAACCTCAAATTTTTCCAAGAACGTGGACTTTCATAAAACGCGATTTTTCAATTTTTCCAAAAGTTTTCGTGGAAAAACAATAGCGCCATCGTGTTCATGTTGTGTTTCTCGTTTTCTCGCCTATTTTCACTACCACAGCTCATTAGATAAACATCAACACTACCCCCTAAAAAAAGTTGTGCCGCACCCGTCTTTTTCTCCTCTCTCTCTTATCTTTTACGACATCTTCCTCGAAAACTTAATTATGATTTATTAATTCCGCACATATGCAAGATATGATTACCATGCGCCTCCAAAAAGAAACACCGAAAACAGACCATGCTCCAAGGTTGTTCTTGTGATACATATCTTGTTTGCCTAATGAACTTTGAAAAAAGTCCCTCAAAACTTGACCTTAAAGTCCTCGGATTATCCGGACAACGGTTCTTTCTTTTTTTTCTTATGTTGACCGCTGTCATTATTTATCTTAATCCGGATCGGATTTGTCCATTTTTCTTTGTCTTAGCGCACGCTCTTTAAATTACTACAGTAGCATAAAAAATGAAGTCCGTCTTAAGAAAAAACTATGAGAACATTTAAATAATCACCACAAATCATTGACCAGAGGGTCAAGGGAGCGCAAAAAATGAACAGATGAGCAGCCGCGCGTTTAGCTGACGGATTTTTTACACAAAAAGAGGTTAGTTGGGCCAACAGGATGTTAGGTTAAAAGCGGCATAAGTTTTGGTGGAGTAATCATGTGTTGGCATACAAGTTAATTCATCATATTTGTATGCGTAATTGGCGGAAGCTTTGAAGTTTCGTGGAAGGGAGAGAGGAAATTGGAGCAGAAAAGGGCAAAATTTCGGTCACAAATTTGAAAAAACAATCGCAATTTTTGGGGGGAGTCAAATTTGAAATAGCCAAATTTTGAAAAAATCGATTTTTGTTCAAAATTTCATTTTTTAGTCATTTTTAATTGACAGTCTGTCAATCTGTTGATGTAATGTTGACATGACGTATTTACGACCTCTAGTCAAACCTCCAAGTGCAGGGGGTGCACCCCTATTCACCTATGGGCCGACTCCCCACTCCTTCATTGCCTCCTTGGTACGCTACTGCCCACTGCCCACACCCATTTAGTTTATGAGATAAACCCTTCCCTATAACCTCATTTACAAAACAATACAATTTTTTCTCTTTTCTGTTCTTCCCTTTTGTCTTCTCCATAAAGAATCTTGTCCTCATAAATCGTTGCTCATTTTCGCCAATTTCCCCCACTTTTTCCAACAAATACATGCATTATGTCGTTGAAAAATTCCACTTGACATCCGCTCAACCACCCGCGAACATCCACTTCCACCCATCTTATTAATAGCCAGAGCAATAGGTATAACATAACTGAACGGAACACAAAAATGTGTCTTTTGTCATAATGAGGAAATCGGTTGGCTCTCTCGAGGACAATCGGTAGTGGGATGAGTACGGTAATGAATAGGAAAAAACGAGGAGATGTGTCCCAAAGATGTATTATGAGGGTAGTGGCACTATTGTGTTTAGTAGTGCTACCATTTTATGATGAGTAATTAGGAAGTCTTAGGGTGGCACTTGACGCTTAAAGAACAATTGAGGAAGTGGTAATCGCTGTAAATCGTCGTTTTGGTATAAGTGTTGTAATCCCGTTTTTAGTCTTTTCTACAATTTTTGGAGAAAAAAATACCATTTTTAGACTTTTTTTTCTAAAATGCAATTTTTGGCAATAAGCCATTGTTGAGCTAAATATAATTTTTTTATCACACAATTCCAAAAGTTCAACAAAAACTACGCAAATTCACCCATTTTCTAAATCTTAAAAAACCTCGGCGCCACTTCTCTACCCGTAACAACGGCATTCTTCGCTTTTGTAAACCTTCCGAATGTCCTCAATAAGTAACGGATCAACCTTTCAAGGTGAAATTTTTCTTCTTCACCAAAAAGATGCCGCAAAAACTCGACAACGACATTTTCAACGTTAAACGGCAGACGATTCCTCGGTAGAAAAACTTCTTTCTATACGAAAACAACAAGTTTCTTCACTTCTTCATCTCCCTAATGTCCAAAACAATTTTATCTTCGGCAATAAACCGAAATTGAGCCTTTCACGAGCGGAGTGCCGACGCACCTTTTAGGCTATAATTATAAACCATAATCAGGCGAAGAAAATCACTTTCCGGCTATTATAAAGATGTAATAGTGGAGACAGGGGGAGAGTGACCTCTAGATGGGCATGATGATGACAGCCGCACCTTTTAAGGAATTCCGAATTTCTGCCAAGAAATGGAATCCGCCAGCCGGAAGAATTTGGTATTGCCAGAAAGGGAGTAGTGACCTATAAGTGACCTAAGAGCTATTGAAACTTTTGAGTGGTAATGGACAGAACTTTTCCGAACCTGAAGGACATTGATTTTAGGAAATTGTTATATATTGCACTAAGAAAGAGCAGTAGGCCTATTGGTCATACTTGATGTTTCTTTTAGAATTTTTAAAAGTTGTCTCAAATTTTTTGTGGTTATCGTATTTTTGAGTTCAAAATTTGTTGTATAAAAAAATTAACCACCATTGTGTTCACTAACGTTAAGCCCCCCCCCCCGTTTTTTTTCGTCCAAGGTCTCATTCAATGCCCCCGTTAGACGGTTTTTTTAGAAAAAATTTCTATCGAAAAAGACTTCGATTTCGATTTTTTAGCTCAAAAATACAAAAAATTGCATTTTTCGAGTTTCTACCCCAATATTTTTTCTACAGTTTCTGCCCAAAATACAGTTTTTGCATCCCTGCGCGGTCGTGTTGGCGGGAAAATTCTCGGGAGGGGTCACTAAATCGAGATATCACCAAATCGAGAGTTAACTGTACCCTTTATTACTGCCATAAAAATTTGAACCTTATATTCGTCGATGTAACAAACTTTTGAGATCATAAATCCGGAAGAACATTAATCATAAGAATCCCACAAAAAGGATTTTACAACGTCTTCGGCTAAATTGTGACCTGGCTTGACCAGACTCGTGAATTTAGACAAAAGAAAAACGGTTATTGGAATACAAAGTGTATGTCAAAAGTTCGCGCTCGTAAATTATCGGAATTTTTACTAGGAAACGATTGTCTAGTAAAACTATTCTCGGAGATTGGAAAATTTTATTTGGGCCAGAACAGGCCCGTATCGAGGATTTAGCGACAGAGGGAAGGGGGGGGGGAATTTTTACCATTAGGTCGGTTTGGGGAGAAAAATTAGGATTAGGGTCGCCACAAGCTATCGTACGAAGTCATCGTACGAGTGTAAAATACACTCGTACGACGGACGAAATGGCCACAAGCTATCGTACGAATTTCGTACGGTGCCATCGTACTGCGTCGTACGATCGTACGACAGCTTGTTGCGATTTCGTCGTACTTTTACGATCGTACGATAGCTTGTGGGGCCGTCGTACTTTCGTATGATAGCTTGTGCCGTGCTTGTGGCGACCCTTATCGGCTGCTGCTTATGAGGATTTCTCAGCGGTGACAGCCGAGAATCCTCAAAAAGTTGAAAATTTTGCTAAAAATTGAAATGTTTGACGAAAATTAGTTAAAGATTGACATTTTTTGTTAAAAAATTGCAATTTTTGTTGAAAAGTCGGTAGATTTTTCTGATTTTTTCGGCAAATTTTTTTGATCTTTTTCTCATCTTCATTTTCACCAGACACAAATTTGAACCTCTAAAAAGTAATCTTAATCCTCTCGAAAATTGCAAGTCCAGCATCATCCTCTTTCAAGTTCAGTCTTAATTTTATTTTTGTGACAGCCGAGAATTCTCATTTTGTGGGAAAACGCGCGAAAATAATGCGCACCACAGGGGTTCACCCATATTTCTTGGGCTCATCTTTATTTTCATCTTTAACCATTTTTGTATGTCTGTTGTAACGGATGACCATGAGTGCAACCGGTTGGCTTGTGAAGTTAATTTATTGTCTAGGGTCCGTTGCTGTTTCATTTTGGACAGTTTTTCTTTTTTGGCAACTTGTGTTTTTCTTCTTTGGCAACTACTGTACTTTCTAGTGTCATGTTTGGACTCCGTTGTTTTGACTTTTTTGTCACTTTTCCTTGTAGTCAATGCCGACGATACGACCTTGGCTTTAAGACGATCAAGTAGTTTTATGCAAATTTCACTTATGGCCTTGCACTTATTTGGTTTTGTTCCTCTTGATCCTTTTTCTTTTATGCTTTCTTACCGCGAGTTCGACGAAAATCCGTTGTTTATGAGTGGGCGCTAAAATTTAGCGGATTTTGAAGAGGAGCGGTAGATATCTTTTTCATGAAATTTCATATTTGGCTACAACTTCTTTTTGTGTGAAAATTCCCTCACCTCATGAAATTTGCATATTTGGATAATCTTGGATTTTTTGTGAAAATTCCTTTACAGGAGGAAGGAATTTTCTTCCTCATATAAAGGAATTATGAAATTTGGCTGATGTTTTTTACATTCTTTCATTTTTAAATTTTTTGGACATTTTATAAATTTCGAACCCATTTTAAATTTTTTTGTCATGTTTCATTTGTTTTAACGTTTTCCACTTGATCTCCACAAACGGAAGTTCCAAATGTTTGATCCAATGATTTTGTCAACGATTATCAAAGGCTTTTCCACAGATCCATCCACTAAGAAGTTTCGTTCTTTCTTTTCGGAGCAGCACGCTGCGTGGAAGGAAGAGAATTAGAAAATTAAGGAATATGGAAATATGGAAACAAGCAGCGAAAGGATCCGCTCGGAACCTGTCTATAACGATCTAGGGAATATGCTGGATAAGTGATCCCGCTGCGTAATATAATCGTGGGATTTCCTTGTGTATCCGGAGGGGGAGATGAAGAAGAGACTCATCTCCTGGTTGAAGAAAAAAAGTGATGATTTTTGGGCGAAAAAGGATGGGAAGATGGGGTCAAGAAAATCTTGTTTTGATCTAGTTGATTCTTGGATCTCCACAAGTTGTATAAGCCTGGTGGCATAAAATCGAGAAATTAGGCATAGGTAAGGTACCCTGTNCTGGTTGAAGAAAAAAAGTGATGATTTTTGGGCGAAAAAGGATGGGAAGATGGGGTCAAGAAAATCTTGTTTTGATCTAGTTGATTCTTGGATCTCCACAAGTTGTATAAGCCTGGTGGCATAAAATCGAGAAATTAGGCATAGGTAAGGTACCCTGTAAGCTGCACACCCATTACGCTTCTTGAAAATTTTTTCTCCAAATTGGCTGATTTTTGGTACTCGGGGGTTTTCAGGTACGAGAAATCGATTGGCGCAAGCCCCGAGTTCCGAAAAATTTTTCATGACCCTTGGGAGAAGGTCTAAAAACATCGCTTCCCATCCATAAAATTTTGACAATTTTTGATAAAAAAACCTCCCCCCACAGTTCAACTAGTTTTGACAGCCAATATGTAATTTCACCTAATTGCGGTACCACGCATCTTTTTCAACTCAATCACGCCAAAACGGAACTTCAGAGAACTCGGAAGTTCAAAGAAGACTCCTCCACCACACAGTTAAATGGTCGGTGTATAGGAATCTAAACGAATTTGTCGCCATTGCGCGCGAAACGGCCTTGAAACCGGAAATGGACCGCTACTCGGCTGGTTGATTGAGAAAAGGTCCGCAAAAAAGGGCAAAAGACGATCAACAGCGGGTTTATTCCTTTTCTTCTTTTCGATTCATTTCCTCCAACCCCAAATAGCCGTGATTTTCTTAAAGACTTCATCGAATTTTTAAAATTTTTTATTTTTGAAGATATCTTGCTCAATTAAACCAAAATTGGAAAAACTGTCACTTTCACTTTTATTTCTAAAATTCATTTTTTGCCTTTTTTAAAAATTTTTATCCAATTTTTTGAATTTGATCCAATTTCTCAAGACACAATTTTTCAACGCTAACCAAATTTTCATATTTTATTCAAAGTCCACCGCATTTCCCCAAGGCTATCACATACCTATAGGCTAATGCTATTCGTGTGAAAATTGCCAACATTCAAAAAACCAACATTCGGCCAATAAAAATTAATCTAATTATAAAAACCTTTTGAGTTTTCCGGTTTTTCTTCAGGCGGTTTTCGTGTTACTGTTAGACTTTTTAAAGAATACCGACATTTCGCCGGCGGGAGCACTTGAAAAATTTTGTTTGGGTATTGTTTTTGGGCGGTAAAGATTGGTGCATTAGATTTGATGAAAGTTGTTTGTGAAAAAAGATGAATTGTTTGTTTGTTATTTCAACAACAAAATTCAAAAACACCATATCACAATTTTTCAAGAATGCGCGATCGCTAGGTAGTTCAGGAGATTTATATAATCAAACTTTGGAACGCAGTCAAGGAGAAAAATTATGATTGTCCTAAAAACTTTCAAAAAAGATAATATGTTTTGCCAGCGCGCTTCTTCCAGCCCATTTGCCTCTCAATCTCCCAGATTTTTTCCTCTTAAACTTCATCAACTCTGAATTTCCACCTCATAGCATCCGTAACAGCCAATAACATCCATATGATCCATGCGTATGGGTGTTACTGTTCCTTGTCCATTTGTCTTCATCGACCTAAGACTTCGTTTTATCCGCTAAGACAAGAAGAGCCATTTTCTCCTCCTTCATTTCTTCCTTCCTTCCTGTTGTCTTTCAAATCGGCGTTCCGTTGTTTCGGTCTTCGGCCATCTATCATCCCCACTATCCGATGCGCGGCTATTTCGTTCGATCATCAGCAAAACGTGAAAAAAAACAACTTGGTTTTCCAAAAATGTCACTTCGCACCTAAAGCAAAACTTTTCGATTTTTGGGTGGGTCGCGTTGACTTATTTTTTCGGTTTGACTTATTTCTTCGACCGTCGGCGCTTTGTCTATAAGTCCAGGAGCAGTAGGAAGGAAGGAAGAAGGAAAAGGAAATGAACGAACACACTCCCGACTTTGGGGATAACGAACGATTTGATTAAATGTCGATTTCGCTCTGTTTTTCGATTCTTCTCATATCGAGGAGGTGATTAATTTGGTTCTCTTGAAACTGAGATCTGTTGGCGATCGATTTCCGGAGCTTTTGTTATCTTTTTTTAAAGGATTTTTTATTCTTTAGGAAATTCTATGAGAAATTATCTTTGAGCAAAATTCGATTTTGAACAAAAATTTCGATTTTTGAGCGAAATTTTGTAAAAAAAAGCATCTGGCAGCTCTAGCTATAGCGGTAATTTTATGCGGGGAATCAATTGCAAACATTCTCGATCACTGGAAAATGCTTCCCTAACCCAGATTTAGTGAAAAACATGAAATTTTGAAGCGAAAATGGTTATTTTACGCATTTTTTATATCTGAAAATCACTTTTCTATGGGTAATTTTGGTCAGGGAAGCATTTTCAGAGTTCGAGAATGCGCAATCGATTCTCCCACATAAAATTACTCTGGGGGATTTTTTGAAAAAAATTCTAAAATTGTGAAAATGCCAAAAAAATAGTTAAAAATTCAAAAACTTAAAAAAATCAAATTTTTCAATAATTTGTTTAATTTCGAATAATGCAAAAACATTATTCCCATGCCGGGAATCGAACCCGGGCCGCGTGGGTGAAAGCCACGAATCCTAACCACTAGACCACATGGGAAGGCAAAGATAATCTCTTCATATTGAATGACTAGGCAATTGCATTCTCTTCTTTACTTCAATAGAACTCGTGTGATTTTTCACAAAATTGTGTAATTTTTGCCTTAAAAATTTTTGGAATGTGAATTTTTTTATTGCAAATTTTTCCTTTTTAAAGTTTACAGGGCTTCCTCTTACAATTTTTATTTTAGAATTTTGAAATTTTTTATGAATTTTTTTCATTTACAGGGTGGCTAAAAATCGCACTTTTACGATTTTTCGACAAATTTTTGCAAAAAAAATTTTTTTTCTCAAATAACTCTATGGGAGGTTTTCTATGCAAGGAATCAATTGAGCACATTGAAAAATCTTGAAAATGCTTTCCTGACCACGAATCAGCCCAAAACACCAATCCGATTTTGGGGGGCAAATTTAGAGTCAGGGAAGCGTTTTTTTTTCAAGATTTTTCAATTCGTGCAATCGATTCCTCTCATAGAAAAACCCCTATATGGTTATTTGAGAAAAATTAAAAAAATTTTTGCGAAAATTTGGTCAAAAAATGGTAAAGGTGCAGTATGTGTGTGTACACCCTAATTAATTTCATGAGAATTTTCTTCATGACAGAAAACTTTCACAAAAAGTGATGTTCTACAAAGGTGTTCCTGGGATCACGACGAACAACTGTGTAGAACATCACTTTTTGTGAAAAGTTTTCCATCATGAAGAAAATTTTCATGAAATTAATTAGGGTGTACACAAACCAGATTTTTAAAATTTTAAAATTCCCTCTTCTGCAAATTTAACATTTTTTTAGCAAGCAACAAAAATTCTTGGAAACAGCCCCAATTTTCTCCATTCCTCTAAAAACTACCTCCTATTTTTAGTGCCGAATTAACTTCCTCCCTATCCTTCCTTTTCCTAAGTGGACAAATTAAACTCATTGGCCTTCTTTTTCGTAAGCATTCAATAGGAAATACATATATATGGGGATCTTCCAGCCACTATATAATCTTCTCTTATTCTCGGTCGATTTAAGTCTACCTTAGTGTCCCCCGCTTGACTTGGGCTTGTTCGATAGTAGGTTTAAACTTTGTTACATATGCACACAACAAATTCTACACACCATCATCCACGAGGAGGCAACTTTTACTGATGATGGAAAACAGCCGCACAAGCTTTTGGCGCTGGCTGCTGATGAGGCACGATTTCTGCCAGTTCGGATGAACGGGAATATAGAAGTTTTAGGCTAATTTTGAGTTTTGTTCAATTGCAGCTGACATTATGTTTTTTAATACGATTTATTGAGGTGTTTTGTTTAAAATGATTCAGATTCTTCGCAAATTATTCAGATTTTTCGAATATTTTTCGAGCAGCAAAAAAGAAGGCCAAAAACCGGTAGCAATTTATTTACTTAGGGGATTACCTGCACTTCTTCCTAATTGGCTTAACAAACAATATCGCGCGAAATAATCCTGTGAACAAGACAATTTCTTCTTTTGACCGTAATCTAACAAAACCATTTTTCTACTCGGAAATACTTGAGTGAGATTATACTCAAAAATTGAGTACCAGTGGACACTTCGTAAACGATAAAAATCCAAAACCATTTTTAAACAATTCTAAGCCATATTTTTTACTTAAAAACTTTTTCGAACTTGTCACCATTTTTCAAAAATTCAAAATCTTTCTGATAAATTATAATCATGTTCATGTCATTTGCTAGAACAACCCCATTTTTCATCAAGTGCTGTTCATCATCAGTTCCAAAGGAAGAAGAGCCGGAAACTTGCGCGTAAGTTTCAAAAAATAGCGGGAGACGGAACTTGGCGACGATGAACATTCATTTTATCTCAGCAACAAATCACTTTCGAAGAATCAGAATCAAAAGTGGAATTTTTTACATACTTTCGTTGTTGCCAGCTTTTGATTTTTCATCTTCCTTTTATCGCTTTTATCTAAACTTGAAAAGAAGGACTTCGTGATTATAGAGGTTTTCTAAGTGGACAATTTCGTGATTTTTTTCGAATAATGAGGAATTTTTTCTAGGGCATATGTAAGAGAAAAATATCTTTGTACAGAATATTATGCCTAAGAAGACAGTAATCAGGCATCAACTGAAGTCTAATCAAAGCCATAGCTAAGCATAGGCCTAAGTCTAAGAATAAGCCTAGACCTAAGCATAAGTCTAAGCCTAAGAATAAGCCTAAGCTTAAGCATAAGCATAAGAATAAGCATAAGCCTAAGCCTAAGGATAACTTAAGCTTAAGCCTAAGCCTTCCTGATAAATCACTTTTCGTCAAATTTTCTTTTACTTTTTAATTAATTTTCCTTTACATTTAAAACAGACTGGTTTAGCTACTAAGCCAAAGACTTTTCTCAAAACGTTTTTAATTTATGGCATATTTATTTATTTATATTTTGTTTAGTTCAAAAAGCATACAGGCTTTCATACACCCAAATTTAGAGTCTTTTTTTAACTCTCATGCATTATTGTTCATCTTTTTACAATATTTTTTGCGTGAACCGGTAATCGGCAATCGAAGTGACGTGTAGGGAAAACTTTTGGTTGTTGATATTCTCTTCTACTTTCTTCTTCCTAATATGCATCACACGCTGCTTCTCAACGTCTTTTTCATTAGCGGTCTGATTCCCTGTCCAGTTCAGTTCCGTTGATTGTGAAAGTGGAAGAAGGAGAAAAAGACGAAGAGACTATTTGGGGGCTAAAGATAAGCACATGAAAAAATTTTATGTTAAAAAAGATTTTTTCCTTGTGACATAAAACTGAAGCTCGTTCTTGGGTCTTTTCAGATCTTTAACAAGAAACAAAATTCAGCAAAAAATCTTATTTTTTTTGTTAATAAAACTTAAAATCTTCAAAAAACTGTGGTTTAAAAATTGTCGCATATGACAGATTCGAGTTCTTTTACCCCTCATCCGCTCACAACCCATAGCTATACCATAAGGCTAAAAAGTCTAATTTTCTTTTTCTCTAAATCTTCAATGCTTCGGTCACGGTCACGGCCATCAACATCACCAATCGTCATCTCTCGGAAAAAAGTGAGAATTGCCTCAAGGAGCATCACGGAAGAAAAACTGGACTCTCTCCTCGCACTCACTTCAAAGAAACTTTTCCTGCTACGCAACGGAGATGGCGTGGTGTAGATAAAAGGAAGGAGAAGAATATGAAGATGCGCATTTCCAGTTGCAGTCATATAAGCAGCCGTCAATCTGTGTGTTCCTGTAAAAAACGGATGTGGAGGAGAAAATTTTCCAATCACAAACAATTGTCGGAAAAAAGTGACTGGGAATGAAGATGAAGATGGACTCTATATAGCGTAAAAGAAAATGAAAAACGAGTTGGAGGTGGTGAAACTGAACAACATCTAGGCAAAAGGGGAAGATGATTTTGAGGATGAGACTGGAACACATCCGGATGTATGTGTGTGTATTCAATGATGGTGAAAAAAAAATGGAAAGTTGAGAAAATTAGAGGAAAATTGAGGAAGTAGATGTAGATCTTGTGGCTATAAGGATGGAGGTTTTTGAGGATTTGAGTCATTTTGGTGGGTGGATACAGATTTTTAAGTATGGTCTAGAGTTAGTGGTGGCATAAGAATAAGTTTATGCTTAAGCCTAAGCTTAAGCTTAAGTTTAAGTTTAAGCCTAAGTCTAAGTCTAAGCCTAAGCCTTAAAGTTGCACATCATTTCCTTTTATCACATCTCTATATAAATTTTTACCGAGTTCGAATATTTTTTAATCTCTCATCCATCTCCAACAACTTTAGCAAAAAATCACTTCGTTTGTGAGCATTCTAATTTAACTCTTATCAACTCTTCCAATTTTAGACCCCTCTAAAAAATGACAACTCTGTTTTTCCAATTGCCCAAATTTCCGGCCGAGTAAAATTCGGTCGTCAACTTCGTTTTCTCTACCTTCCCTATTTTCTTCTGCTACCCAATGACTACCTAACTCTGTCTCAACCCGATTGATAAACTTCCAAATACGTATGCACGCATGTATTTCTCAAACGTGGGTTTGCGTTTTTCTCTTCGCTGCGACAACCGAACTGACTGCCAGTGGTGACTTATCACTGATTATGAACATTACGTTTTATCAGCACCGGAACTTGTTTAGGCCACTCTCTCATTGAAATGATTGCTAGTGTTTTAATTGTCTCGGCACTGAGGAGTGTCTCAAATTTTTGTAACTTTCCGTTTATAAGTTGGGTTAGGTTTTTCCGTAATGAGTAAAAAAGTTTGAAAAATTTTTCCGCAGTCATGCGGAAATTTTTTTATTGCATTAAATTAAGGTTTATAGGTGTAACATTGCTCTTGTCGTTAATTTAGGTATGTGATATGGTTATTTTGTAGTGTCGTTTTCCTTTTTTACGTTTCTTTAGGCAGGGATAATATCCAAAAAATAATCTTATAAAAACCTAACCTCTTCAAAAATATTTTATTCTCAACTTATCTTGAGGTCATTTCACTTCCTTCTAGCAATGCGGCAGATTTTTCTTCAAAAAAGACAATTAAAACCAATTTTTGCTCACAGCAAAAAGGCGCTTCTTTTAACTTTTTTACACACACGAAAACAACCTATTTATGATTTTCATTTTTTCCATGTTGACACATATGCTATTTTGAGTAAAAATTTTTCTTTGATAAAGATCAAGTTATTCCTGTCTATATCATTTCGTAATGATAATGAATCATTTTATGGCAAACGGATTTTTTATATGAAAAGTTATGATATTTCCGATATTTTTGGTGTCATTAGGTTATGTAAGAATCGAGAAAAGGGTCAATGTTGTTTTAGGATGGTAAAAAAACGAATGATAATGAATAAAAACTAAATGATACGCAGTCCGGGGTTGTGTTAAAAAGATAGTTGAGAGGTATGCATATGCAATACCGAATTTTTCATCTTTCTCGGGCATTTGGCGTAATCGTACTCTCCCCCCCCCCCCACGGGAATGGGGGGGGGAACACTAAGTTGATTTTTGGAAAAAATTCTTTAGTACGTAGCACTTTGTAGCTCGTTTTTATTTAAAAGTCTATGTCGCGTTCTTGGAGTACAACTTTTTTTATTTAGGCGAAAATACATTTCTAGAGACATGCATATTTGGAGTACATGTGAGATACATATAAGGTTTAAAAGAAACAATTCTAATTTTAAACGTGCTTAAATTTGTTAGCTACGTTTCAATTTTTTATGCATAGCATTCTAGCTAGTTTGTTCTCTCTGCAATTGGCTTTTTTATGCGAAAATGTATCAAAAACGTTTTTTGTATGCCTTTCTAGCTTCTTGCTTTGACATGTATTTTTTCTCCTTCTTTTATTTAACTAACATTTTCTATTTTTGACCCATGAACCTGCTTCTTTTCCACTTGTGAACCCAATACGTTTGCCACTTTTTTTTCTTGTTGAGACAACTCGAGAGAAACGGAAACCGACTTTTGTACATATATTACGTAACTCCTATTAGCATTTATTTATTTTCCTTTCTTTCCGTCGAACAAGATCGAAATTTTCATTTTCGATCTCGCGCGAATTTTGCGTCGGATTGTGTTTTAGCTAAGAGTAAGAGGAATTTATTGCGTAAATTTTGACTTTATACTCACGTTTGGATAGTATGTAGACGATTCTTGTTTCTCTACTCGTGCATATTTTGTTTGTTTATTTATTTGTGAGCGCGTAAATTGTAAACTTGACCGGAAATGTGAGATTCTCATTGCGGAATTTTATTAGTTTATGTTGAAAAAAGTTGATTTTTGAGTGGATTTTTGAACTTTGGGGTCATTACAGTTTTAAATTCGGATTTTGACCCCATCCCTTCGCTCCTTTAAAGCCGACCCAGGACTTGTGCAATGGAGTAAGACAATATGGGAGTTACAAGGGGCAAGAAAACCTTGTTCAACAAAGTGTTATTGGGTGGTGGGGGGGGGGCAAGAATCTTTATTTTTGTCCTAGGGCCCCGAGTGCGGCTATTTTTTGCCAAAAATTGGAGGAAACTTGAAATTTTTAAAACGAATTAGGCTTCAGCTCAACGAGACGAGTAAAACGAGGTATATATCGATCACAAGAGAAGAAAGCTCATATGGTCGAGTGGTTAGTGTGCAAGGATTGCACTTATAGGTCGTGGGTTCGATTAAAGTTTTCCGATTTTCATGAAATTTTTTGTATTTACCGGGATTCGAACCCGCGACCTATAAGTGCAATCCTTGCACACTATCCATTCAGCCATGTGAACTTTCTTTTTTTCTTCTTTTGTGATCGATATATACATCGTTTTACTCGTCTCATTAAGCTGAGTCTAATGGCGAAATTTTTTTTTTAAATTTCGAGATACCTCCAATTTTTGCCAAAAAACCTCCGTGCGGACGGTAGGACAAAAATTTTGATTCTTGTCCCCTTCCCCAAATTTTGGAACGGGAGCAAATTTTGTTCTTGTCTCCCAAACGCACACCCATACTCTGGACCAGTCCTAAAGAATTTTGGAGCTACTACACAATAGGGGGACCAACAACATGAAAAATTTTCAAATATTTTTCTGAAAATGACCCCTCTAGGGATAAAAGCATACGGGGAATCTGAATTTGACATTTTCGAAGAGAGAAAACGCTTCCCTGATTCAGGGAACGCCTGAATATTGAAGCGAAAAATTTCAAAAATGCGGTTTTTTGCGACTTTTCTCTTCAATACACAGGCCTTCCCTGAATCAGGGAAACGTTTTACGCTTCGAAAATGTCAAATTTAGATTCCCCATGTTTTTATCCGTAGAGGGGTCATTTCCAGAAAAATTTTTTCATGTGAGTGGCCTCCCTGTTGTATAAAATTTTTACCTTTTATGCCAAACAATTTATGATAAAACACAAATTTGATATGAAAAATTGATTTTTGCCTATCAAAAAATTTTCTCTTGCCTCAAGATCGGTTTTTTATAAATAAATGATTCATGAAGTCGCCAAATTCATTTAATCATGTGATAATTTTCTAATGGCGAATGAATCATTATTTCCGTTCAGTTCTTATGTGGGTGTAAGAAAATTTTGATATGGAAAATTTTATGCCATTTATTGTTTTGTTCTCTTATTTTTTTAATAGCCTTTTTTATTTTTGTAGCATTACAGGGTGAGCCAAAAAATGGACACATTCAGCTCATACCCTCAATCTAACCTTGACCATAACAATCTCCACCATGTTTGACCCCCAGCCTTCATTAATAGTTCGTGATTTGTCCTCTTCCTTCGGACTTAAAGTAGCTGTTTCTTCTTCATTGCCTCGTTCTAAAATCGCGTAAAGTCGTGCGGAACCGATCACATTTTAGTAGTTTGTTTGAATTGACCTTCTGGTGGCGAGTGAAATTATTTATTTGTCCAGAATAGAAAATTGTCTGTGTGTGACCCTATCTTTTCTCTAAAGAGGCTTCACTCAACAGACAACCGGTTGTCCGGTCACGACTTTGCACAATACAACAAAAATGCCGCAGGCTGGCCGTGGGACAGTGCGGAAAATCGTTTCAGACGGTCAAGACGTGAGAGGGGAGAGCTCGTTAGCTTTGTCCGACGGAAGCGAAGAGTGGAGAAGATTCTCGTGGCCGAGTCGTATTTTCACAGCTCGTTTTGCCACTTACGCAACTTTTCGGCGCGGACGTCTTTTTGGAGTCAAAAGTCGTGCAGAAAGTATTTGCACTCTTGTTTTCCTCTATTAAAGAAAATGGCCGGACGACCGCCTTCAGAAAGATGATCATTGACAAGAAGAGGAGACGTTTCCGAAAAGATGAGCTGAATGCATCTATACCGAAATGGGTGGCTGGGGTTTCGGAAGGATGAGACGTGACTTGATGTAATTAACGATAGGTTAGGATGGTTGGCTGGGACCATTTGTGTAGATTCTTACTAATTTTGTCTTTCCGAGGCATCAAGATCACACATATACGTTTATCATATGAACTTTGTTGCTTGAGCATAAGTACATATGATACTTTTTCAGTCATAGATCGGTTGCCGAGAAAAGTATCCGACTTGCTCATACTTTTGTTTGCCCAAAATAATTATTTATGCATGGCTGCAAGTTCATGGTTTGTTAAAATATTAACGATATGTTAGTATATGGCTAAAATCTTAATGTGTTAGTATGATTAATACCAGTAAAATGATATAACCACTGCGCAAATTCCATAGAGAAATCATTTTTATAATTTTTTCCCATTACTATAACTTGAAATCGACAATTTTATGCTCTTATGCATTATAGTAATTCTATCATAATTTATTACCGCACTTATTATACAATTTCAGATTATGATAATGTTATCATAATTTGTAATTTCATTATTTAAGCGATTACAAGTTATGATAATGGGAAAAAATGGGGAGGAAGACACATCACAATTTTTTAAAAATATTACAACATTTTTAAATGTTTGTTTTTTTAAACTATGAAGTGTATTCCGTCATATTGCCGAAAACATTGATTTTTGAAAATATCAAAAAATTTTTTAAACTCCCATTATCATAACTTTTATGTAATTGCAAATTTGTGCTTTGATATGGCAATCCACTTAGTCTTTAATTTTGTCAGCAAAAACGAAACTCCACTGGCAATTGATTAATATCTTGTGTGCCTTATAAAATTGTAGCTTGAGAAGAAGAAAAATTGCGCGCGGGATGTGAAGTGAAGTGAGCACGTAAAAGAATACCTCCAGTGCACCTTTGCTATTGCTTATTTGACGTGAGCCGTCGTTGTGTCGTTTAACGCTAAGTGCCTTTATTGGCGCGAATGCGTGGGATTTTGATCAAAAAATGAAAGCTCCTAGGTTTTCAATGGTGTGTGTTTTCTCATGTTGTGGTGGCAGTAAGAAATGTAGACATGCGATTATTTTGTTAGGAAGTGTTCTTGCTTAATTTATTAAGTGGGATAGTTATGCAAGATTATGGTTTCTTTATCAGTGTGGCGGAAAAGTCTATATTCGAATCGTAATTATGTTTTTAAGCCTAAGATCAAGCTATAGCCTAAATCTACCCCAAGCCTAAGTCCAAGACCAAGCGCAAGCAATGGTCTAGCCTAAGCACAAACCTAATTCTAAGCCTATTCACAAGCCTAAGCACAAGCCTAAACCTGCCCTNTAAGTCCAAGACCAAGCGCAAGCAATGGTCTAGCCTAAGCACAAACCTAATTCTAAGCCTATTCACAAGCCTAAGCACAAGCCTAAACCTGCTCTAAGCCTAAATCTGTTCTTGACAATTATTCATAGATTAGTTCAAAAGTCATTTTTACCTATTTTTATCCCCTTATATGCTCAAACACTTGACTTTTTTGTCGTCCTTGTTTCAAGAATTTCTCAAAAGATATCAAGGTTCATAATGATATCTATCCTAGTTTTAATAAATAGTTTGCTTTCAGAAGAAAATGTCCTATTGGCTAGTTGATGATGGGTTTCTGCTTAAGAGGATTTCTTTAATCTGTCTTGTGTGGGTCCTATGCCTTTATATAAGTTTTTATCTATATCTTATAAGGATTTATTTTTTATATTAGTGTAGGTTATATTTCCTGGAAAAAAATTTTTACATTTGTGACGTGGGTTAAGACGTCAAAAGTATAATTTAATCAAAAAATTAACTTTTGCAAAAATAATGATTTCTATGAAAAAGCATGTTCCTTTTAAAATAATCAAAAAATTCCCATTACTATAACCTGTAATCTCTATTTTTATACAATTACAGATTATGATAGTTTTACTATAATTTGTAATCTCAATTTTTATACAATTTCAGATTATGATAGTTTTACTATAATCTGTAATTTCAAATTTTATTTGATCACAAGTCACATGGTTGATCAAAATGGTCAAAATTTGGCACAAAAATTTCATGGACAAATGGCTAGGACTCTACATTTGCACTTTAAGTTCGCGTGTTCAAGTCCCTCTTGCGTCCATTTGTCTTTTTGCCTTTTTAAATTTTTTTAAAAAGAAAGACGGCATTTTCTATAACTCGCCGAGACGAATAAAATGACACCAAAATTGTTGAATCTAAACAATGTTTTGGGTTATTGAAACGAAAACATGTATCAGGGTTTTCGTTTCAATAAGCAAAATTATATTTCAAATTCAATAACTTTGGTGTCATTTTATTCGTCTCGGCAAGTTATAAAAAATGCCGTTAAAATTTAAAAAGGCAAAAAGTTAAACACAAATGGACGCAAGCGGAACTCGAACCCGCGAGCTTAAAGTGCAAGTGTAGAGTCGTAATCATTTGGCCATGACATTTTGTTCTTGGGTTCAATTTTGACCATTTTGGTCCGCCGTGATCACAGTGGTCGAAACTTGCAAAAAATTAGAACGCAGAACTGTCCGGTATAGCTTAGTGGCAGATCTCCCGATTTTCAAAAATTTTATATCGGGTCCGGGATTGAACCAGAATCATTTGAACAATAGTGCAAAATTCCACTGCACTATCCCTCCCCATCATTTTGTAGTGTTCGTGTGAAACATACTATAAACAAACACCCTAAAATAGTTTACATATCATAAGCTACAATCCATTTGTCTAAAATGTTCTATCCCTTTTTGTGTATTTTCTGACACGCAACTTTAAGTCATTTTTATTCAACCTTATTCATTTTTTCTCTAAAATTACTCACGTTGTATACTAGCACTGCACTCTCACACTTCTACTTTCTATCTATAAAATTTCCCATATCAGAAAAGTGTGGGCGTGAAAAAATTCCATTTATTTTTTCTCTC
Source organism: Acrobeloides nanus (assembly GCA_900406225.1). Taxonomy (NCBI): domain Eukaryota; kingdom Metazoa; phylum Nematoda; class Chromadorea; order Rhabditida; family Cephalobidae; genus Acrobeloides; species Acrobeloides nanus. Next base: position 4,636 of record OZJO01000930.1, on the reverse strand, counting down.
TCATTTTTCAAAGCAACACTATACAGCCATTCTATTCCGTGTTTGGACTCGAGTGATAATCTGTGTTAACAGAAACGGATATCCTCTGCTTTTTTCTATATGTCTCGAGGATACGCTCCAATTGGCGATATCATATTCATAGGCTGATCGACAACCTTCAAGTCTGCCGCAATTTTTTCTGCTCATAAATTAAAAAACGGCAGGAAAAGGCGTTTTTGGAGAGAAGAGTTTTCTTTTAATTACTTTGTCAGTGGCAGCTGTTGTGCATGAGCTTTTTTGGGATGGTCTATTTTTATTTGATTTTTATAGTAAAATTGATTAGTAAAAAAGTTTAAGGATTAAAATGAGGTTTAAAAGAGAGGCAAAAGAATAAGCTTAAGCCTAAGCCCAAGCCTAGGTCTAGGCCTAAGCCCAAGCTCAAGCCCAAGCCTATGAAAAGACTTATCTTGATAAATTGATGTAATTACCGCGCAAAATCCATAGAGGAATCATTTTTATAATTTTTTCCCATTACTATAACTTGAAATCGACAATTTTATGCTCTTATGCATTATAGTAATTCTATCATAATTTATTATCTCACTTATTATACAATTTTAGATTATGATAATTTTATCATAATCTATAATTTCATAATTTAAACGATTACAAATTATGATAATGGGAAAAAATGGCTTTTATGCATTATTATAAATTTTTCGATATTTTCCGCAATTTTCTCATTTTTGATTAATTTTTTAATTTTTAGGTGAATGTTCACTGCCAAGACAAACCACTAGTAATCCACCCTATCCATCTGAAGTCCATCCACCACCTCCATATCATCGAGGCTATCCATACTATCCAAGTCCAGCTAGTTTCTATCCCGATTACACTTCGGACAACACTAGTCGAAACTACCCGTGCCGTCCCATTTCATATCCTAGTATTTCTTCAACATTTTATGGTCGACACGACTTCTATCCACAGCAAGCTTCAAAACGGTCGATAGAAAGCTTTTATCCACCAGTACAAAATTTCAAAGTTCCAAGGATGTGTGAAAGACCTAGTCCCATGAATGCGTCGATAAAAGTTGAAAATGACCGGGGAACGCCGAATTCAACGTCGGAGTCAAAAGAAACGCCAACTTTGGCTCCATTGCAAACTACAACGTTGCCACAGTTGTTACAGGTAACTAACTGTTCAAGGGTCTTTTTCCTGAGCACCCAGCGCTGCGAATCTTGGAAAAGACTCCATTGCGCGTCAAAATTTTGAAAAGTTGGTCAACATTTGTCGCCAACCGACTCAGCTCACCGAGCGCTTCAAAATGAGTATCATATCATGGGTTTTTAGGAGCTTGTTCCATGGTCGAGTGGCTAAAGTGACAGGTCGCGGGTTCGAATCCCGATTCAAAATTAAAGTTGTCCAAATTTCATGAAAATTTTTGCATATCCATATTTTGGCCTCTAAGATACAGCGTTGAGCTTGCCACTTTACTAAGCTGATAACTTTTTCGTATGTCCTATAAAATACAAATTTCAGCTCCATCAACAACAACATCAACAAATGCTAAGGCATGAAACAATTTTTAAACCTGTACCACTACCCCCTACCAGTAACCCAAATATTCTACCTCAGAGTAATGGAGCCTTGCCCCCAGGTGTCAACCCATTAGATTCGAACATAACCCTATGGCAGTTCTTGCTCGAGCTTCTAACAACTGGTGAGCACACCAATTTGATACAATGGACGAACAATGATGGAGAATTCAAGGTAGACTTTTTTAATGCGAAAAATAAATATACAAATTTTTTAGCTTCTCGATGCCGAAGGTGTAGCCAGGTTATGGGGTGCTCGAAAAGGAAAAATGCATATGAATTACGACAAGCTATCAAGAGCACTAAGATATTATTATGACAAGAATATCATCAAGAAAGTTATAGGCCAAAAATTTGTATATAGATTTGTGACGCAGCCCGAAAGTGCTAATAATGATGTTATTTTATATGCTATGAATAGGTCGCAACAAGGGGGCTTCAACGAGAGTATGGGTAAGTGTCAACAAGTTTATTGGTTGAATACTTGGTAGATTTTCACAAAAAATTAAATTTTTTGAATTTTTTTCTTCAAATTTTATATAAAAATTCAATTTTTAAGCAAAAATCTTAACTTTTCAGTTTTAATGTCACCTTTTTTAGCTGAATTTGCCAACGTCCTCCGACAAAACTCTACCACCTCCTCATCTACAGCACCAACACCCTCCGAACCATCATTGCCATTATCAGTTGCCAACAATACGTCTACCCCTTCACCGGTCAATTCCTCATGCAGTCCGGGAAGTGTTGGAAGTTCAAGTGGTGTCAGTTCAGCTGGCACTATTACATCTAACATGTCTGAAGCCCATTTTGGTGCTAATAATACAGTTGCTTCGAGTACTGCCATGTCTTCATCCCCCTCGACTTCGCATCTTAGCCGTCCGGCAAGTTCTGGGTCGACATCAACATCGACTTTGGATGGAAAGTCGAATTCGAGTACCGTGACGACAAATTCAAGAAAACGAAAGTCGAATGCGATTTCGAATGGAGAGACAAATGAAGGGCATCATAATGGACATAAGATTGCTTTTTCGATTCCCTGTTCTTCGGCACATGAAGAAGGCATGGGTACTGCTGGTGTGCTGAATGGTTCGAATAGGAATAGTTCAACATCGAGCAACCCTGGTTCAAGTAAAATTTCATGCTAAAAAATTAAACTTGTATTTTTATAGGCTCATTATCTCGTCGATCCAGACCCCAACCACTCGACCTAACCAACATCAACGACCTCTCCTCCTCAATGAACAATCTGATGGCAGCAGCAGCTGCTTCAGCCACTTCTCCATTCCTACAACAATCTCCTGCATATCTATACCACACTTTGTACAATGCCTTGGCAGCCACACATAGCCCAATGGCCGGCATGATCAGTCCGATGGCACAATACATCGCCGCCTTGTCCGCAGCAAATAGTCCAATTGGTAGGTCTTATTCAGAACCATGGCTTTCGGTCAACTTGTTGCAACTTCAACAACTCGCTGCGGCTTCTAGTCCCTCGTCTTCTATTAGTGATGGTAGTAATAGCAATAGCCCTAGTGGAAGTCCCATTTTTGGAAGTTTTGGGCTGAAAAA
>OZJO01000929.1:0-17978 GCA_900406225.1 Acrobeloides nanus | reverse complement strand
CTTTTCGGATATACCGGAAGAAGCCGATAAAAGCACGCCAAGAAAGATTCTTTTCAGCACGCCCCCCCCCCCCGAAATCGAGAAAATGAAATTTTTTCCTTTTCATAGAAATTCGCATAAAATCAACTATAACTTTTTTCGTACACAGTCAAAAATCATCAACGAGGGGTCATTTCAACGCGAAATTTCATGGACAACAACTTTGTAGAACACCACTTTCCCGGGAAAAATCAAATTTTTGGTTCAAAAATCGACTTTTTCGATACCCCCTCCCGTTTTTCGTAGAAATTCGCATAAAATGGGAAACAAATTTGTAGACAACCCTCATGTTTTTTGGGCAAAAACATAAGGGGAGGGGACCTGAAAACGCTTCTCTGACCCTGATTCATGGAAAGGGGGTGGGTGTATTGAAACGAAAATGATCTCCCCCTAGACAGCCGGTTTTCTGGCGAAAATTCGAATTCTAGTTCATTTTCGCTTCATTACACATATCCCTGAATCAGGGTCAAGGAAGCATTTACAGGGTTCGGGAATGCGCGCAATCGATTCCTCGCATGAAATTATCCCCAGGAAGATGATTTTGAGGCAGGAAACCGAAAATTTTCGATTTTCGCTTCAATACAAAAGACTCATTTCCCTGAATCAGGGTCAAGGAAGCATTTTCAGGGTTCGGGAATGCACGCAATCGATTCCCTCGTATAAAATCACCCCCAGGAAGATGATTTTGAGGCAGGAAACCGATAATTTTTCGATTTTCGCTTCAATACACACATCGATTACCCTGAATCATGGTCATTTTTGTGAAGATTCCGTGGAATCTGCACAACCCCGTTTCTTTCGATTCAATAAAAGACTTCCCCGCCAAAAGACCAAATGTTTAAAAAGCACACACAAAATCTTAAAACAACAAAACGTTATATTCAACATTTTCCTTTTTCTTCATCTTTTTTAATAAACACACCACACTCGTTGCTCGAAAAAAAATCGGAGACGAACAATTTGGCGCCGGGCTGGCAAAGCGGGTATGACGCCGGCGAGAAGTCGGGGATTGCGGGCACAAATATTGTGGAAGAAATGGGTAGTCGTCTCCAGCCAAAGATTGGCGCCGATGAGGAATTCCATTGTTTTCTCACGTCAACCAAGGGAAATTTAGATGGCGCCAAAAAGTATATGCACATTTTTCGTTCTTCTTTCGAAACCATTTTATCACTTATCATCATTAACACAAGGATTATTCATCAACTGTCAGTCAGGGATTTGTAAACATTTTGATGTAAAAATGCTGAGAATACAAATATAAGGCAGACATATTCTTTTATTTTTTGTAAACAACATCATGATGACAGAATAAAGTGATTAAAAAATTGAATAATCAAATGCAAAAAAATATCGTCTCAAGCGGAACTCGGACCTAGCACCTCCGTATGCAAAGTCTACAGTGCTATCACTACGCCACACTACCAGTTGGAATGGAGATTATTAATTTTGCCTAGCTCCTTCAGATTCGTATTCCCTATGTCGAAAAACACCCTGACACCAAATTTCAGCCAACTTGGAGAACTTTTTGAAAATTCGAGTTTTTGGTTCCAAGTCTAAACCTATACCTACTCCTAAGCCTAGACCTAAGTCTAAACCTAAGCCCAAACCTAGGCCTAAGCTTAAACCTAAGCCCAAGCCTAAGCCATGACGCCAAATTTTAGCCAAGTAGGAGAACTTTTTGAAAATTCGAATTTTTGGCCCCAAGTGGGGACCAAGAGGGCCAAAAACTCGAATTTTCAAAAAGTTTCTCCAAATTGGCTGAAATTTGGTGTCAGGGGGGTTTTTCAACAAATCTGAAGAAATTTTTTGATTTTGATACGAAAAGGTGCTACCCTACGAGGGGTATACAAAGTGCCTCAAAAACTTTGTATTTCCTGAATCAGGATCAGTCAAGCATTTTCACGCCTCGACAATGCGCGCAATCGATTCCCCGACTAGAAAAACCCCTAGTACTGTAGAAAATTTCATCAAAAATCCACTTCTATAGCCAAATATCGACATTTTAAAATGAATTTGCACCATTGATAACCCCCCATTTTTGAAAAAGTCTGTTTATTGACACGAAAACATGAGTTACGTTCAAAAAGACCGACAATACTTATCAAACAACCCAATATTTTGTGAGTGCTTCTTTTAATTTGTATATAGTTTATTTTAACACTCGAACCGCCGACTCTGAATTTTGCCTCTTTCAAGGTAATTTTATGTGAAAAACACGAAAAATTTTCGAAACAAAGTGCTCTACGGATGTCACAAATATGCAAATTTTGACAAGATATGAAATTTTGGTATATTTGGAATGTTTGGATCAAATCAAGGCATAAAGTAAAAATATGGAAATAAATATAAAAAATTAAACGAAAATAAGTTAGGCTGCGTTCAAGCATGTCAAAAAATGTAATTTTGCCTGATTTTCAATAAAATCGTGTTTATTGAAACGATTGGTAATGAAGTATAAAATGTTGATTTTTTTTGCTTCTCGACCAATAAAATTTTATGCTTCATGACCAATCGTTTCAATAAACATGATTTTATTGAAAATCAGGCAAAGCTGGACATTTTTGACATGCTTGAACGCAGCATCGTGTAGCGCAGATTCTCAGCTTTCCAATGAGTGGTCAACCAAGTCACAAAACATTTTCTACGCCGAGTTATGATATCCAAACACTCAAGTATACCAAAATTTGCATATCTTGTCAAAATTTGCATATTTTTGACATCCGTAGAGCATTTTTTTCGAAAATTTTTTATGCATCATGTTTTTTCACACACAAAATTACCTTGAAAGAGGCAAAATTCAGATTCGGCGGTTCGAGTGTTATTAACACGAAACAAATACTTATAACACAAGATAACACAATTTTATATGCAAAAATGAGCTTATAGCATAATAGAGACATGAGCTTATAGCTTAATAGAAACAACAAAAAATCATTGAGCCAACCCATGAAATGGAGCAGAGATCTAGCATCCTTATGAAGGACAAGCCTAAAAATAAAGACCCCCTACTCAAAAAAGAGGGAGATCACATTATAGTCGTTTTTTTGGCTACCACGGAACTTTTTATTGAATCAGACAGAGTGTACATAGCTTTTTTATGCATCCCTGCGTGGTCGTATAACGTGAAAATCAGGTTTAGTACTAACTAATCCTGATTTTAAAAAAGTCGTGCCCCCCTTATTGTGTAGTAGCTCGAAAATAACAATAAGTTAATAACAAAAATGGCAGTGAAAATAATTTTTGGCACACTTTCACAAGACTCTAAAATATCACAAATCGAGTGGAATAAACTCAAGCTCGGGACAATTCGAAGATCCTTGATTGTGTTGTGCTTCTTCAGCAACTGATTGAGACTTAAAATCCAAATCCTCGGGTCGGACACCACTCGACTGAACAAGCTGATGCATTTCGGAACGAAGTTTGTCAAGAATTATAGTGTTCGGTTCCAATGAATTGCTTAGGCTTTCATCCGCCTGTTTTTGAGCAGCTAAAAAATTTCCGCTAAAATGTTTTCGGGGCTCACGACTGTCGGAAGTTGGCCAAAAATGGGAGACACTCCAAAAGAGGCTTGTAAAACGCTTCCTTGCGTTACTAAGTATATTTACAAAAAAGGTATCACGATTGGTAATGGAGAGGCCATTTATACTTCCGTCGCGACACGACAGTGCATTTTGCGTCATGCGACGCGTCGTACGACACAAAAACGCACTGTCGCGTCGCGACGGAAGTATAAATAGCGCCAGAAACGTTTTTTCAATTTTGAAAGTTTTTTCTAAGTTCGAAAAAATTACTGTCATTTTCGAAAAATGGGTAACATAACTTTTTCAGTTTGAAGAGATTTCACTCGAAATTAAAAAAATTCCAAATCGTGAAAATGCTTTCCTGACCCTGATTCAGGGAAAGTGGTGGGTATATTGAAGCGAAAATGAACCAACATTCGGATTTTCATCGGAAAAACGACTGTTTAGGGGTTTTTCTTTTTTCGAAATCGTTCATTGTCGAATCGTGAAAATGCTTTCCTGATTAAGGGAAAGGAGTAGGTGTATTGAAGCGAAAATAAATTAAAATTCGAATTTTTGCCTGAAAACAAGATGTATATAGGTTTTTCTATGCGGGGAATCGATTATATGTACTGTCGAATCGTAAAAATGCTTCTCTGATTCAGGGAAAAGGGAAGGTGTATTGAAGCGAAAATGAACCAATGTCGGAAAAACGGCTGTCTAGGGGTTTTCCTAGGCGGGGAATCGTTTACGCGCATTGTCGAATCGTGAAAATGCTTCTCTGATTCAGGAAAAGGGACGGGTGTATTGAAAGCAGACAAGGTTTTCCGTAGTAAAAATAAATTTTAGTTAATTTTCGCTTCAATAAACTCTCCTCTTCCCTGAGTCAGTGAAGCGTTTTTAGGCTTCGAAAATGCGTTGAATCGATCCCCCGCCTAGAAAAACTCCCTATAACAAGTTCCTGGTCGGTTTTGGGGGTATTCCCATTTTTGGCCAGCCGTGGGCTATTTGGAAAATAAGAAAAATACTCATAGAAGTAGAAATATTTGAATATAGCAATAGGATTGGCACAACCCTCATAGTTTCTTGAACAAGGGAGAAATTTCTTGAGGGAAAAATTTCTCGAAAATTAAAGAAACTATAGTAAGTGCACGAATAGGTGTCTAGAATACTTAGACGAAAAATCCACTTCAGCATCTAAAAAGGCCTTGATGAAGTGTAAAGCCTTACTTTGAAGTTGAATGACACTTTTCTTGCTCTTTATAGCTTCCTTGTGCTTCTGTTGTGCTTTATACCCATATAGCTGGAGTATGGATCCCCAAGAGTCGTACTAAAATTGTTGAGATTTTCTCTTTGTTATGAGATATGCTTTTTGACAATTATAGTTAGGAAACCGATAGAAAGTGTTTTTCGAAAAATTCAATTTTTGAGAAAAGATTTTTGATGTTTCAACTTCTTTCGGTCGTTCAAAAATGTTGGTTTCGACTTCCTAACACTCTAACAATTACATTCGGATGAAGTTTTTTCAACATAGCTTGTGCAGCTTTTTGTTTGCCATCACGCTTGTTGGTACAAACCACCTTCACTTCGTGCTTCCCAACAACCATGATAAACTCGTGTCGTTGGTGTTTGATGCGCTTGGTTTCCATCGAAATATTCGTGTCACCAAGAGTGTTGTTTCTTTTTAGGCATTCCTAAAGATAAGAGGAAAATTAGTTTTAATTGTTTTGGGTTATTGAAACGAAAACATGAATCAGAATTTTCGTTTCAATAACTCAAAACAATTTCAAATTGGATAATTTTGGTCTCATTTTGTTCGTCTCATTTAGCTATAAAAATTTTATAACTACAATGTTCATTTTATGAAAAATTTTTATAGCTTAATCAAAAAATTGATGCAAAAATCGATTTTTCTGCAAAAAATTCAAAAAAGTTTGTGCATTACAACGAAAATTCGAATTTCAAACGCAATTATCTCGAAAACTACAACGATTTAGAGGTTGTCGTAAAAACAAAAAATGTTCCATTTTTCATGAACTCTTCGAATTTATCATTTTTCCATATAGTGTTTTTATGTTGTCACAGGATTATATACTTCAAAAAATTACAGATAGGATCAAAAAGGGCATTGGTTGGCCAGCCCTGGAACAAAGATCTGGAATACGTGAATCTTCAATTGGTAACAATCGAAAAATATCAGCCACATCATCAGCATTATCATCGTCGCCACTTCTAAAATAATAATAAACTCCAAAATTTTTTTCTCCAAGCATACTTTTGGCACACCGCAAAACCATCGTCATTAAATTCTATAGTAGGAATGAGAATCTTGAGTGCATCTCTTGCTGCATTCAATTTTGCACACTTTTTACTACTACCACAACCTTCACCCAAAATGACTTCTTCCTCTTCTGCAATTTCACCCTCGGCTTTGGATTTTTCTTGTCGATCACGATCTTGTAGGAGCATTAGTTTTTCTTTGATACTGCTCTTCTCGAACAACAAGCGAGCACTTGCTTGAGTTGGATTGTTCAATTTAGCAATGCATTTGTACGGAGTGGCACAGCTCCTAAATTTCGTTCGATTAGGGTGCGTGTATAATTCTTTTAAATACTAAGCGTATTTAAAAGAATGTACAATTCAGGGTTTTCGTGTCGATATTCAGGCAAATTCAAATCAGTTTCAGACGCCGTCTGGAAATGAGTCCGATTTCCGGACGGCTAGCATCCGGAAATCGTCGTGAAATGCGTTTGCACGACTGCTAGCGCGCACCCATAGTTGCAAAACCGTTCATGTTGAACGCGCTGCGTACCTAGTATCCGTATATTCATAATTAACGGTGCTTTTGAGGACTTTTTGAACATATTCATGAAGGACATTCACAGAAGTTTTCCCAACTGGGTTCAAATAAAAATTCTTCTGTTGGGGTTTAGATGTGTTATCCAACACGGGCACCGTGATCAATTGGAAATTATTTGGAAGTCCTAAAAACGGATCAAGTTGTCACAAAAACAATCAAACCTGGCCGTTTAGTATCGCCCAAAAAGTTGGCGCGGTCAATATTCAGTCGCTTTTGATTTTTGTAAAAGTATCTAGCCTCAGGCCACTTTGTAAACCGGCGATAAGTGATGGTTTTAAAGCGAAACGCTCCTTTAGCATACTCGTACAAGGCATCCGGGTCAAGTTGGCTGTTCTTGAAATCTTCACTTGTCTACAAAATGTCCAATTCTTCTATAGTCTGTTTCAACGAGAAAAAAGCGCTGGGCAAATGGCTAGAACGCTGGACATGCTAAAAAAAGATTTCGTCTCTGGTGGGATTCGAACCAGAGCCTATAAGAGTCAATAATCATGTCCAGCGTACTAGCCATTTGGCCACATGGGCAGCGCTTCTCTCTTGCTGAAACAGAAGATACGAGCACAACGTTTTATCTCTTACCTGAACTTTAATACTAGGAGCTTGAAGCTTGTTTAATACATTATTTTCATTGCCGAATGGGCAAGAGCCATTGGAATTGGCAGCAGCAGCACCATTTTCATTCGATAACTCTTTCTTCTCTTGTTCTTCAACTTGTTTTAGAACCTTCTTTTGAAAATAGCAAGGAATTGCCGATTCTGGTACGTGATGATGCCTTGAAGATCCGGGACCAATGAAATAGGGTCTGCCAAAAGTACAAACACGTGAGGTCCGATGCTAAATCCATCTTTAAAGGACCAGCCCACTCGGAAAAAAGTTGCCATAATTTGTCTATATTCGGAAAGTTCATGAAATTTGGAGTATTTTTTGTTTTTACGGCTGTTCGGAATCGTTGTAGTTTTTGAGAAAATTGCGTATGAAGTTTCATCTGTGTATTACAGCGATTACGGATTTGATCACTGCGTTCATGTAATCGTCGTAATACACAGATGAAACTTCACACACGACTATCTCAAAAACTACAACGATTCACAGAATGCGTAAAAAAAACAAAAAATACTCAAAAGTTCATGCACTTTTTGAATATATACAAATTATGGCTTTTTTCCGAGTCGACTGGTCCGTTTAAAATAATTTCTTTCTTACTAGATAAACTGGGAGACCACTTGAATGCGTAATTTCCACCCAGCCATCGGGCAAAACATCAAAATGGTCGGTGCCGCGGAACTCCAAAACGCGTCTTCTAAAATACAAATTCAAGAGATGATTTTTGCACAAAATGAAATGCGAAAAGCAAGAAAATATGCGAATTTTTGCTCAAAAATCGAATTTTTTTTGCTCAAAATTGAAAGAATATGCAAAGTTTGTCCTACTTATCACTTTTCATTTTATGTATCGCTCCAGAACGATTGAGTTTTTTCTTACTTTTTTATATTTGGAGCTTCTCCATTTTCTTCATTATCGAGTGGCTTTTCCAGCATTTCATCTATATCCATGCCAATTTCTCTCTCTCGTACATCCCTAATAATTTTTTAACTATAATATAAAAAAGAAACAGCATACGATATGTCGGAATTTGAGTCCATTTCATCATCATCTGTACTATCAATCTCATTTTTCACATGAACGGATTCACTGTTTTCTGCAAGTTCTGGTGAAACATTTTCTGTTGTTTCAGCATAGATTGACTGTTGATAAGTTTCTTCATCAAGCTCGTGAATAATTTGAGGAGAATCTAAACAAGTTGCATAATTTTAGGGTTGGTAATTGACTGTTGACCGATCAAATAGGTCATTTGCGGTTAACGGTAATTGAAACGAAAATTAAAACATTATTTAGCATTTTCACAAAATTAAGTCAAAAAAATATTTTTTATAGCTGATCAGTGTTTTAAATAATTATGCTAAAAAGTACCTTTGATATCCGTACTATTTTCTGGGGTGTCATCTTCTATATCGGAACTACTTGAATTTTCAGATTCACTAATTTCAGAAACTACACCGTCTTTTAATTGTGCTAATATCGCTTGCTTCATCTCAAGAAGTCTTTGAAATTCCTCATCATCGCTCATGTTGAACTTAAAGTAAAATAAATATTAAAAAAAGTAATAAATAAATAAAAAAGTAAAAGTACAGGGTGGACAAAAAAACCTAATTTTTACGATTTTTAACAATTTTCATCAAAGTAACCCTATAGGGGATTTTTCTATGCAAAGAATCGATTGTGCGCATTTACAGATCTTGGAAACGCTTCCCTGGGGTCTATTGTTGTACTTGATTAGTGACAATTAAGCAAAAAGGTTGACAAGTTTGATACTTGTCAAATAAAAGTAATTAAGATAAAGAGCTTAAACACTTTTTTAGACAAGTGTCAAACTTGTCAACTTTCGAACCCGAACATGTCACATTTTTGGGATCCCAGTTTTAGAACTCTGATTGAGGCACTCGCCAAGTTACTCGCGGCGATTTTGTGAGTATGTACACCTCTTTAGTTTCTCGTTTTTATAGGTCTAGATCAATTCTTATGAAAGATAGAATTAAAAAATGACTTAGAATCGATCTTAAAAAGCTGCAAAGTATTTCAAAAGCATTTTTTTACAAATTCTAAAGTACATTCAAATTCGCGCCAGATGATGTTCAGTTTATTGCCTGAATAATGGCAATTTCTTTCAAAATGCATTCTTGGCCAATTGTACATTAATATCCTACTTGTAATTTTTCATACTTTTAAGCGTTTAAAATGAACAAATTGTTTTTCGTTGAGATAACAAAAAACTTTTATCCTACTATAAATATGTAATGTTTGTCTGTGTGCACAGACGATCTCAGGAACGATTGATTTAAGCTGTGCGCTAAACGTTTCGAATAGGTGGTCGAGGCGCTAAACGTCTAGACTTACACTAATTCGAGACGCTAAAAGTCTCGAATTCGAGACGGAATCTCGAATTGGTTTCGACTTGGTTTGAATTGATTTGTATATTGACACGAAAACTCGATTTTTTTAAAATGTGTCCAAATGGGTCGAGCGATAGCTAAAAATTCCTTAGCCCGTGCTGAGTAAATTTAGTTTTCACCACTTTTTTATGAAACCCTTTGTAAATAGAAAAGCCTAAAAAGGGTTTCATAAAAAGTGATGTTCTACAAAGTTGCCTCTGAGACCACGAGGAATGTATAACATCATTTTTTTTTATAAAACCTCGTTTTTATTGAATTTTGTGCTGTGCAATAAATAAAAAGTTTTGTTGCAAATGATAAAAAGTTGCCTGAATTTCAATAAAATCGTGTTTATTGAAACGAAAAGATTTGAAAATATTTCCAATTTCCGGAAATTTATATCCAACTCCTACCCCTGTGGCGTACGCCACTGATTTGTACGCTCCCATTTTTGCAATAAATAGTAGGGCTGCGGGCGGGATCTCGCCCCGCAAACCCCGCCCGCACATTTTTGAAAATCCCACCCCGCAAATTTATAAACCCGCAATATATTTTTTCATCGGAAATTTGGCAAAATCGACCGTTTTTAAGTGATTTTTTTCATTAATATTTGATCATTAACCAAAATTTTCAATTTTCGGATCATTTTTTGCTTAAAAACTCTTGTTTATTCTACAAAAATTTTTATCATCTATCGACGCATGGAAAAAACTAACGATTTTATACATCTATGGTCTTAACCAATTTTTTATCAACAAAATTTAACCTTTTTAACCCCGCGGGATCCCGCCCTCAAGCTTTTAAAAACCCCGCTTGCAAAATTTTTTTTGAAAAAACCCCGCCCGCAGCCCTAATAGTCTGATCCTCAATAAATTAATGTTTAATGAAACGATTGGAAGGATAGCGCATATTCAATCGTTTCAATAAACATGATTTTATTGAAAATCAGGAAATTTTTATTGAAAAGTATACAAATTGCAAAAGTTTTGTCAACCGTCTCGAACGAGAAGTTTTTTGGGCATACACAATCACGGGATGGAACGATCGTTCAAACAACACAAGAACGGGACGATTTCAGTTCTCAGCTCCTAAAAGAAATTTTGATATGGTGTCAAGGACTTTTTTACTCAGGATAAAAAGCTGAGAAAAGTCTTTTACACTACAATCAACTCTCAATTTAACGCCCCCTGACGAAAAAGTCCAATTCTTACGTAATGACCCTCGCCCCTCCTCGAGGGGCGTTAAATCGAGAGTTGACTGTATCTAAAAATTCCAGGAGGCGTGTTAATCCTGTCCGTATTAGGTCAAACAAATTTCTTTTTTTCGAACGACTTCCTTTTTTAGGGCTGAGCGTTTTGCGGGGTTTTTGAAACTCCGCAGCTGAGATCTCGTTACCTTTGATGAAACCCCGCAACTTTTTTTGCGAGGTAACGAGATCTCATCTGCGGAGTTTCAAAAACTCCGCAAAACGCTCAGCCCTAGTTTTTTTCATGTGAGAAACACGATTTTTATGTTATTTTCGCATTTTAACGGCTCCTTTACGCTGAAATTGTCACTTAAAGGGTGAGTCAAAATAAACGGAACACCTGAAAATTTCATTTTAACACAAAATAAAACGTCGGAAAGATGGGGGTAATTTTATGCGAGGAATCGAGATCAGGATAAACTTTGACACCTCGGGACCTAGCGCAATCGATTCCTCGCATAAAACTACCCCTAGAAGTGATCTTTTCGACGTTTTATTTTGTGTTAAAATGAAATTTTCAGGTGTTCCGTTTATTTTGACTCACCCTGTAAGTGACAATTTCAGCATAAAGGAGCCATTAAAATGCNCATAAAATTACCCCCAGAAGTGATCTTTTCGACGTTTTATTTTGTGTTAAAATGAAATTTTCAGGTGTTCCGTTTATTTTGACTCACCCTGTAAGTGACAATTTCAGCGTAAAGGAGCCGTTAAAATGCGAAAATAACATAAAAATCGTGTTTCTGTCATGAAAAAACCCCGGAGTTTCGTTCGAAAAAATCAAGAAAATTTTTTTTGACCCAATACAGACAGGATTCACACGCACCCTGGAGCTGAGATTTGAGAAAATAAATCGTCCCGTTCTTGTATATGCCGTTTTTTGTTTTGATGAAAAGCAATTCTTGCGTTTGTATGAGTCCGCCCAGACTTGTTTGTAGCGATTTAGTCGCGCTATCAATTTTGTACGCATTTTGTTTCGACACGGTCGAGACTATTTGTACGTATTTGTGGCAACTCGCAGGGTTAACGAATTGGGATTTACCTCCGAAGCTGCACCACACTTTTTTGGCCAAGAGGACATTTGATCCATGTTATATGTTAGCTCCTCGAATTTTGTCTATTTTGTGAAATATGCGAAATTTGAACGTGGACAAAATTTGTGGAACAAAATTACAATGGGGGGGGGAGGGGGGCAAAAGTCTTAACATCTCAAAAACGTGTTTTCTCGACAATTCTGGACGAGAAAACACCTTTTCAGCGTTTTTAACAATATCAAAACTTTTGCCCTCCCCCTTGTCTAACGTGTCCGCTTGGTCAAGAGGTGTGGCTCAGCAAAAAATGATATACCAATGCGGTTTCTGAAAATTAGAGCAGGGATAACCGAAACCGTATGTTTGAATAACCGAAAGAAAAATAATCAACCGAAATCGATGGTTAAAACTGCCGTATAACCAGGGTGACCAAGTTCGAAGAATGAAAATAAGAACATTTTTTTAATAAGCAAAAAATAAGAATTTCTTTAAAAAACAAGATTTTTCGCATTTTTTCAAATAAAAAAATACGATTTTCTAATAAAATTTGCTCAAAAAATAAGATTTGGACTCTCAAAATAAGAACAAATCTTATTAATAAGAATACTTGGCCACCCTGCTTATAAAAAAAGCTTTTCACCAAAAATGTCCAAAATTTTCTTTTGTTTCTAATATTGACATGCTTTTACATGTTTACGTTATCTTTTTGCTAGAGTTCAAACATTGAGCCCATTTTAAAAAGGACATTTTATAGATAGAATGACAAAAAGAAGAATAAAGAACCAAAAACCAACGGGTTTCAACCAGTCTCTGGGCAATTCATTAGTCAATAAAGAAAAGGAGCGATATACTCGACAACCTCATAAAGCTTCTTCTACAGTACGTTTTTTTTTTAAATGGATTAGGGTTTGTGGCATAGATTCAAATGAAACGATACGAATGAAATGGAAAAAACCAATAAAAATTTTTTCCACGGAGAAAAAAATATTTACGTTACGATATTTCTATAATAAAAGAAAAATTTACGTATTTTTTCATCCAAAATATCTTGCAGTTATGTAAATTTTTCCACCAAAAATCTATTTTTTTCTAAACTTGTACAGTACAAAAGTTGGAAAATGTTCGTTGAGAATTTCATAGTCTCAGTTTTAAGGGAAAGTGGAATAAAAACAAATTTAAAAAATATTCATGAACAATAGTTTTTAGAACCAGCCGCCCGAAAAAGTTTTGGATTCCGTAACACATGAAACAACTGTTGAAGAATTTTTGAAGAATGCCGAATTAGCTGGAGAGACATTTGAAGCCGAGAAAGGCAATGCTCGATTGATAACAAGGTATTTTTCTGCTTAATTGATCATTTATGAGATAATTGATTACTATTTAATGAGAGATAGAAATTTAGCGCCGAATCTACTATTGTTAAAATTGAAGATTTACAATCGCAATCGTTTGAGGAGCTTTATGAGAAGTATGGAAGTTTGTTGAGTATCCCTCGAAGACCTCCCGTTGATTTATTTGACACAAAAGAAGAACTGGAAGAGATAGAAAATCGAATGTTTCTGGAATGGAGACGAAATCTGGCATCTTTGCAGGAGGTATTAGTTGGTGGGGGCAAACGTTATGACCTAAGAGGCCGGTATACAGAGTGAACCAGTGGCGTATCCATACTCCAAGAATGGAGGGAGGGAACCTTTTCAGAAAAATAACCACAGGCGAATTTTTTTGTTGAAAAATACTTGTTTATATGCTGAAAATGCTCAGAAAATTTTTGGCTTAATTTTCTTCAACATTTCCGATCTCTAGTTTATACTTTTACTTTAGGGCCAAGATGTCGTGCTGACACCATTTGAACGAAATTTAGAATTATGGCGACAGTTATGGCGTGTTATTGAACGAAGTGATATTATTGTACAGGTAATATACTTTTTATCTGGAGTGATGTATGACATTAAAATAAATTTTTGTCCTACAGTTTATGGGGCTCCACTAATTGTGTCTCAAAATTTTTGAAGCATTAATGACCACCACTAATTCGTTTTTATTGATTGAAACTGCTATAAAAAGGCCAAAAAACATCCAAAATTTTTTTTCGATTTTTATTTGAAAACAGTATTTTTCATGGTTTCGAACATTTTTTAGGTTTGTCGAAAAAATTTTTTGCGATAACTCGCCTCCATCGGATTTTTCCCTCTAAAGATATCATACTTTTCAGGGTCGAATTTTCGAAAGTGATATTGTAAATTTTTATGCATCTTGTTGTGAGCTAAAACTTTGCTGAAGACCACATTCGAAAATTCGTTGACCCTGAAAAAATAGAAGTGTCTCGTTGTCTAAGTGAAGTTAATGCTCGTCTCGAAATTGTCGAGAGAAATTAGTGGTGACCCTATTGTTATACCACACAAGTTCTAAATGCTCTTTTTAGATAGTTGACGCCAGAAATCCACTTATGTTTCGCAGTATCGATTTAGAAAAATATGTCAAAGAAGTGGATGAGTCGAAGATGAATGTATTGTTGATAAATAAAGCTGATTTATTATCCACAGCTCAAATTGAAGAGTGGAGAACTTATTTCGAGGCTAATAAAATCAATGCCATTTTTTGGTCTGCTATGGATTCTAGCATGCTTGAAGAAAGTGCACATTCTACCGACATTAAACATGAAGAAGAGAATATTCGATCATTGTCTTTGTCAGAAACGAAAAATGTTGCTTTTGTTCAACAACCAGAGGTGTGATATCTGTTTAATTTTATAGTTCAAAAAAATTTTGTATACTACTTTGGATTAGCTGCCTCAAGGTACTGAAACCGGAAAATTTTTTCCAAAAATCCCCTTATTCACACAGACGATAGAGCAAAAAGGCAATGGTAGTACCAAAATTTCTTCGTTTAGGATTTGATAGCTCGCTTCAAAGAACTGTGGCATAACATCAAAAAGGATGCGGAAAGTCTTGTTGTTGGCATGGTCGGTTATCCGAATGTTGGGAAAAGTTCAACCATAAATCGTATACTTGGAGCAAAGAAGGTCTCAGTTTCCGCAACTCCTGGAAAGACGAAGCATTTTCAAACTCTTATTGTTGACAATGAGCTAACGCTTTGTGATTGTCCTGGTTTGGTAATGCCTTCGTTTGGGTTCAATCCGAGCGAAATGGTTTTAAATGGTCAGTTTATTTTTTCTTTTATGCTTCATTTACAGAATATACTTTAAAAAACCGGAACTTTGCCTTTTTTGGCGAAAAAATTTGAATTTTTTTTAATGCGCGCAATCGATTTCTCTCATAAAATTGTCCCTAATACTATTAGGGCTTAATAGATCACTTTTTGAAGAAAAAAATTTCATTTTTTCGTCAAAAAACGCCAAAATTCTGGTTTTTTAAAGTCCATCCTGTATTTTTTTAGGCATATTATCCGTCAATCATATCCGAGACTATTACTCTCCGACCCAACTAATGTGCAACCGAATTCCTCGTCGTTATCTTGAATCATTATATTCTATATTACTCCCAAGACCCGCCGAGCATGAAGACCCCAACCGGCCGCCAACTGCGCATGAACTTTTAACGACTGTCGCCTTTTTGAAGGGGTTCATGTCATCATCGGGTATTCCGGATTGTTCTAGAGCTGGACGACTTCTTTTGAAGGATGTTGTGAATGGAAAAGTTAAATGGGCTCGATCTCCTCCTGGCGTCGAGCAACACAATTTTGACAATTATCCTATTTCCACTGTAAGTAAAGATACGAAGGGAGCAGAATCGACTCTTTTGAAACAGGTATTGTGTTTATTTTGTAAACATGGTGGTTGTTTTTCCTGATTTTTAGTTAGAACGTCGCAATTTATTGGACAATCAAAATGTTCATGGCAAGTCTGTTGATAATAACTTCTTTCAAATTGGAACCGTGGGTGCTCATGTAAAATCGGCTGTAAATCCAATATCGGGCACTGTTCCAGACTCCAAGAAACATTTTAAGAGAGGCAAAAAAGAGAAGCTAAGAAGAATATATAATGAATATGACGCCTAAGTCTTGTTTATAGTTGTTTTTTTTGTTAATTGTTCTTGTTGATCTTTTCAGTAATGGCGTAGTACATGATAAGAGTAGAGGGATTAATGGTTACTTTTAAAGAAAAAAATTTTGAATTTTGACCATGTATAAGGAACTATAACGAATAAGGAACTAGCTCCAAATAAATAAAAATAATAAATAAATTACGCCATTGCTTAGACGGGTCTAGGACTTTTCACAACGATATAAAAAAATAGCGGGCGGACTTTTCACAACGATCGATTTTCTTCACTTTCCCATGGTCAAAATCAAAAAATTCTTTCATATTATTGTTCCCCATAACAAAAAAAACCCCAGGATACAAAAAAATCAGCCGATTTGGAAATTTTTTTAAAGAATCGAATTTTTTACTCCTTGTAAAAAATTTGAATTTTCAACAAAAAGTCCAAATCGGCTGATTTTTTTATACCTAGGGTTTTTTTATATTCGAAATCTGAAGAAATTTTTTAATTTTGACCATGGAAGAGTGGAGAAAATCGTTATGAAAAGTCCTCTTTTTCGTTGTAGAAAGTCCTAGAGCTCTTATAGACGGGTCATTTTAAAGTTAATAAATTATATACAATTTTTATTTTCTTGTTTATATTTATGCAAGTTTTTATCTTGTAAATACCTTTTGTCTTTTTTTGTTTTATTTTTATTAATTTGGAACTTTTTAGTAAACTGAAAGTTTTGAAAAATGGGCAAAATTCTTAAAAACGGACGTGTTGTTCTTATGCTTGGAGGACGTTTTGCCGGCCGAAAGGCGGTGGTGCTTCGACAATTTGACGAAGGCTCTTCGGATCGTCCCTATGGTCATGCACTGGTGGCTGGAATCGATAAGTATCCGCGCAAGGTGACAAAGCGAATGGGGAAGAAGAAGGTTACAAGCCGAATTCGTATTCGTCCTTTCTTGAAGGTTGCTAGCTATTCGCACTTGCTTCCCACGCGGTAAGTTGATTTTTAGGACATTACAGTGGCATAACAAAGTGATAAATCGTTTCAGTAAACGAATTTTATTGATGATCAGGCGACAAAAACGAATTTGGCACATAAAATTTATGAATTTCAAAATTTTTTCATTCAAAATATGTGTTCAGTTCCGTGTTCCGGTGAAATTTTATGCCGATACAGCAAAAAAGCACCTGAATTTAACGGAAATGGAACCCCCACCCCTGATCGGAACCCTTAAATTTTTGAAAGCCAACTTTGAAACCGATTCACTCTAACGGTTCTTGCACATCACTGCTCGAAGGGACGAAAAAATGTACGGGTTCTTATGATTTTTGCCAAGGGCAAAAATTTTTGATTTTCGCCTATATTTTGATGAAATTTCCCGACCGAGTTATAACCCCACTCTTGTGATTGCACCCCACCCCTTCCGCTATGAGGGTTCTGGTTACGTCACTGGGACATAATTGTTGACCCGTATCGTTTCCAAAAATACTTTGAAGAAATAGAAATATTCAGAATTTTCTTTTTTTAATCCAAAACATAGCTAAAATGGAAAATTTTTATTCATTTACTTGAACGTTAAACTGTAAAAATGCTCATTTTTTAGTTGTACCGTTGACATTGATTTCGAAAAGTCCGTGATAAATAAGGAAACCGTTAAAGAGCCCGAGAAAAAGAAGAAGGCTATCACGTTGATTAAGAAGGAATTCCAGAACCGCTACAAGACTGGCAAGAATAAGTGGTTTTTCACAAAGCTCCGCTTTTAAACAAACCATCATTGTTTTGTTTTTATTTAAAAAAATTATTTGTTGATTTTAAAATTGAATAAATGTTTGAAGTAAATTTTTTAAGGCTGTGTAGGATGTTTTGACAGAAATGGTTGTGAAAAATTAATTTACACGAACATTTCAAAAAGTTATTTTCGAAACGACATTTCTACAAGTTATTTTAGAAACTGATTTCAACAAGTGGAGATTTACCTTTGACACTTTTCGAAATGTCCGTTTCGAAAATAACCTTTTAAAACATATCTTTCGAAACTTTCTGTCGAAAATAACTTTCGAAATTTTGTGTCGAAACATCCAGATACAAAATGTTATTGTTTAATTTTAAGGTATAGTTTAGTACAGTCAAACCTCGTTAAGCGGACCCCCTCCCAAAAATCCTTTAAGCGGACCCCCTCCCAAAAATCCTTTAAGCGGACCCCCTCCCCCAAATCAGCGTTAAAAGTGGCAATTACAAATTATAGTAAAAATATCATAATCTGAAATCACATAAAATTAGTAATTACAGATTATGATATTGAAAAATGTAAATCTTGGAATATGA